>JAXGGA010012923.1:0-37052 GCA_038373865.1 Uloborus plumipes | reverse complement strand
GTATAGTCAGCATAAAACCTGCAGGTTTTCTGCTGACATTTTTTCTTGGGAAGGTCGTATTTTGTTCACGTATCTGCAAAATATCTCATAAACAGGACGTTAAATAACTTAATAAATATGGCAACGACGAACTATTTTAAGAATGAAATGTATGTAAACCAATCCAAGTAAGATTTTTAAGCGGATAAAAATTGAAAAAAAATGTTAAAACAAACTTGGCCATAAATGGGTTAAATTAAAAACAAGGTAAATGAAACCAAGAGTGTTCCTACATAAATAATCTCCATTCTTTTTTACCTTTTCCTGACCTCAGAGCCAAAGAAGCGTCCAAAAAATTGCGATTTTCACTTTGTTTCTGCATTGTATGTAAAATCTTATTCCGAATCGACCCATGAGAACATTCTTCGAAAAAAAATATCTTTAGAATTATTTAGCAGCGTTCAAGGATCGAGAGTCCTATCCTTTCTGTGCACCAGACAAATGTTTTTAATGCAAACGGGCATCATCAGATTATAAAACAGGATATATTATATATATCCTGTTTTACACAAAAAGTGAATCTATTAAGCAAAAGTGAAAAGGAATGATTTTCGATAGGATCCGCTTACGTTGCTGCATTTAACCAATACCCCAGCTGAACTGTACTGCCATGAGAAGGTAAAGGGCGGTATCAGCAGAAATGAGTTTCTGAGATATTTGAAGAAAGCGTTTTAGATTCGATATTAGCAACAGTAAAATGTTGAAATTTGACATGGTTTGTTTTCAGAGAAAATCAATTAAAGAAGCTTATACAGTATAGCTTAACCCTTTGATGGTTATGAACGAGTTCAGCTCGCAATCGAATCGTGCTTCATAATGCGCGCAAACGAGTTCCGCTCGGGAGCAAGATTTTGACCGAAATGGTTAGTAACGAGCACTACTCGCGTAGTGAAATTTTTCCCCAATGCGCGCTGACGAGCTGACTTCGTTCGCTTAAACGCGCGAGGCGAGCTATCTACGGCATCGCCAGAGAAAGGTGACATTTTCGGAAGAACGGCGGGGAAAACAGCTGCCACTTTCGACTACTGTTTACTCCTAATGCTGCGCGAATTAAGTAAACGGAAACTGCTCATTTCCATAACCGTCAAAGGGTTAAGCAATACATAACACAGCTACAGTATAACAATACATAACATAATCCAAAAAAAAGAAAGAAATTTTAAAATGAATAATGAAAAAGTATGCTTGCCCTTTAAATTTCGGTGGCAGTATTTCTCACTTTGTTTTCTGGTAGAGAGTTGTTAGAAAATTCTATCTGCAACAATTCTCTTATATTTCTTCTTTTAGGGAAATTTCTTATTGTTATTTTTGAAGTACCTAAAAGAAGCTGGCTTTTTGGTCAGTGTGAATATCCTCGTAAGGCAATTAAATACGAGAAACAGCTTTTAAATCTTCTTTAGTGACCGCTACTTAGCGTTAGAAGTTCAGAATTTATACTGCACCGAGATAGAGGGTCATTGAACTTAACTGCATTGAATTGCGCTGAAAAAAGTTTTTGTAACACCAAGGAATAGGAAAGCAATAGTTTTTACATTTTTTGATTTGGGAACCTTATTTTTATCCTTTTAAAGTAGTACATGTCAATCGGAAATGTTTTTAAAATATTTATTCTGTAAGATATGTCAACAGAAAATGTTTTAAAAATATTCAATTTCAAAACATGTCGAGGGTCATTCCATAGAAATGTCAACCTCAGCCGAAGAAAAAAAAATACCGAAGTGAAAAAAGTATAAAAAAATAAATAAATAAATAAAAATCATGCAACATAAGAAGTTTAAAAAAATTGAAAAAGTATTGTAATTATCACTGAGATTAGCCATAATAAATAGTTTGTAGTGTGTTTACTGCTTGTTATTCGATGGTTACGTTAGTCACGTTACGTTAGTCACACTCCATCTTGAGTAAAAGTGACACTTAAGACTAAAAAAAAATTAAGATTTAATAAATGTGTTTTATGTTTTTAAAAGCCAACTTTACACATTTTTCAAATATATCATTCAATTTTTAACACTTGCTTAACTTTGAGAAATTTTTGCCTCACAACATGAGCATTCATTTTCAGGGTTGCAAAAATGTTACGTTAGTCACGCTGCTATTTTGGTTGAAAAAATATCTACTGTCAGTAATTTTGTTTTAAATTCTTAGCAGAAATGATACGTAGATGCCATGTACATTGTAAATCCACCAGCATAACTAAAAAATATTTTTTATCCTTTAAGTTACAAGTAAAAACAGTTACAAAATCAGCTCTGAATGTTACGTTAGTCACTATGGAATGACACTCGATAGAAAACGTTCCTAAAACATTAAAACATTTTTTTATAACATAATTTGTATATTTAAAGATCAAAACATTTTTTTTCCATTTTTGTCTTTCAAATAGTTAGTACAAATATTTAGTGCAGCTTTGATCTAATTTCCATCTTTTATAGCTGACCCACTCTTATTTTAGGAGCATTGATTCGGAGAACCAAAAGGCAAATTGGGCGATTACCGAATAATCGACTGTTGATAATCGGAAGAGCCGCTTAATGATCGTATCGTGATTTATTATATTTAATACTACTAATTTCTTCATTTTGGCAAAGCTTAAACTTTTTTTTTAATTGTAGACATGTTTCCAAGGTGTACTGGAAATTTGCAGTGTATGTAAGGACACTCTGTTCACATCCCAAAGAAATACAAACATACTAATAAAAACAAGACTATTAGCATTCAATATCATCGTTGTTACTCGGAAAGACGTACTAAGGTACTTTACTGAAATTAACCCATTTATGCCCAGTAGCCTAAAAACGGGACGCTTGTTAGTCACTGCATACTGAAACCTGTAATGGGTATATTATTTTACTAAAGCTGTTTTTCACAGGTTAAATAGTCCTTCTTCTTGAGAAAACCAGATAGAGCCGCTATTTGGACATCAGAGTTTATTTATTGACAGCTATTTTCAGACAAATCAGTCAAGCAGCGATCCAGCAAGCGTAGCCACAGAAAGTAAGTTTTTTTTTTTTTTTTTTTTTGCGAACTTATTTTTCATAAAATTAACCTATTTTAAAATGATTTGCTTAAAATTTATCAGAGATGCCTTCTGTAATGTTACTTTGCAAAAGTGAAGTCGAGTAAGGTCGTATTTTGCTCACATATCTGCAAAATATCCCATAAACAGGACGTTAAATAACTTAATAAATATGGCAACGGCGAACTATTTCAAGCCTAAAATGTATGTAAACCATTCCAAGTAAAAGTTTTAAGCAGATAAAAATTGAAATAAGAAAAGTTAAAAATAAACTTGGGCCTAAATGGGTTAAAAATAATAACAAATTAGTCTAATATACGAGGGCTGTCTGAAAAGTTTCCGACCTTGATATGAAAAGGGCAAAACTTATGAAGCAAAGAAAGATGTTCTTATTAAGGAGTCTTTTGGAAACTTGGAACCGTAGTTTTGGCTATTTTTAGTTCAAATTGTGTGCGTGAAAGCCATACTAGTGAGTTGCTCCAACAGTTTTTTTGAAAATGGAAAAAATCGAATATCAAGCTCTGATTCGACACTTGTTTTAAAGAAGAAATACGCCTGCACAAATTAAAAAGGAGTTGGACTCTGTGTATGGGGACTCTGCACCATCGTCTACAACAGTCAAATTTTGGGTAGCGGAATTTAAACGTGACCGTACCAGCTAGAGTGTTCATGAACGCTCAGGTCGACCTAAAACTGCTACCACTGATGAACACATTGCTAAAGCTCATCAAATGGTGCTGGATGACGCAGATTGAAGGTGAGCTAGATAGAAGAAACTATGAATATCTCTAACGAATGCGCATACCACATTTTAAATGAGAAATTAAGCACGCGGAAGCTGGCTGCACTTTGACTGCCGCATTTTTTCAATTTGACCAGAAACGTGTCCGAATGAACATTTGCAGCGCAATTATGACACAATAAACCAGAGTTTTTCTGACGACTTATCACTGTGGATGAAACCTGGATTCATCAGCACACTCCAGAAACAAAAATGCAATCAAAACAATTGACTGCAAAGTGAGAACAGCTCCAAAAAAGGCCAAAACAGCTCCTTCTGCAGGAAAAGTGATGCCGACCGTTTTCTGGGATAGCCATGGATAAATACTCCGCGACTACCTTAAAATGGGAAAAGCCATAACAGGAGCATACTATTCTACTCTCATTGACAAATTAAAGAAGGAAATAGAAGAAAAACAACCGCATTTGAAAAAGAAAAAAGTTCTTTTTCATCAAGAAAATGCTCCTGCTCACACATCAGTGGTTTCAATGGCCAAAACTCACGAATTAAAGCTCGAAATCGTTGAACACCCACCCTACTAACCAGACCTGGCCCCAAGCGACCCTTTCTTGGTCCCTAAGCTGAAAGAAGCACTCGGAGGACAAAGGTTTTCTTCAAATGAGGTGGTCATAAACTTTGTCAACAGCTTTTTTGAGGACACATTTTCATCACTACTTTTGGATGGGTTAAAAGGATGGGAGCATTACTGGGTGACGTGTGTGGACTTACAAGGAGACTATATCAAAAAGTAACAGCCAGTTTGGATGATAAAAATATTTGATCTATGTTAGGTCGGAAACTTTTCAGACAGCCCTCGTAAACGTCATAGATAGTATTCCCAGAAGAATAACGGCACATCTCAAAAAGTAATCTCAAAAGTCTTCTTTTTGAATTATGACTTTTCTGTTCTAAATCTTCAGAAAGCCTTGACTTATGCATTAAAGAAGACACTTTATATGTATTAGAAAACAACTGAACTGAAAAAATTATAGCTCCCTTTTTAATTAACAGTTTCATAATTCATTGCTTTAAAAAATAATTTATTTTCTCTCTCCTAAAATTTTTTGGTTGCGTCAGTACTCTTGGCATAAGGAATATTTTTTAAATTATTACATTTTTATTTTTTACTGTTAAATATATTCAAATATTTGTTTTTGAAAACTGAAATATATTCAAAATGTTGCTCGACGAAATTTTTTTACCCATTAATGCCTAGCGTTCCTTTTTAGGGACGGTCCTAAAAAGGGTCTGAATTTCCCCAAAATGAGCATTTAAACCAAATAATAGTGTTCAATTAGTACCCTGGTATTGTTTCAATTCATTATTAACAGATTGCATCACACAGCCATTGTAAAGTGTGTTCTGTTGCCGTTTTGTTATGATTTTTATCAAGAATTACATCGTTCACAATCTCAAGAACTAAAAGCTAAGTTTTTGAAATTATTCCCCGCTTCCCAGTTTATGTTAATTGATGCTTTTATTTCTTCTTATAAAATGTCTTTTTAGATATTATATCGTAGGCAGAGAAACATTTAGTAAAAAAAAGTATGCACCCTCTGGTGTCTATCGTAACTTATAAAGAGCGATTTTTCTTTTCCTTAATAAACAAATTGTTTTTTACATAATATTTTTTTATTATTTTTCCTGTCCATGAACGACTGTTTGTAACCAGTGTACAAAATATCCTTGGGGAAAAAAATGTCAGGCATTAATCTGTTAATAACGTCTTCTTCATAACAACACGTAATATTCATCCAAAGTCAGCTCAATAGAAATATAGAAAGAAGCATTATTTTACTGCCAGAAATATTTCTACTATCTAATACTTCACCTGAAATATTTTTATAAATAACAGAGTTCATTTCTTTAAATTTCTTACGCAATTTACTTCATTTTTTCAACAGCAAGCCATGTCTTAAAATTACATTAAAAAAATAGCGCTCCATTTTCATTTCCATATGCTGCATTGACTTTAAATCAAAATAAAATAATTTTCTAATGTACATTACTATTTCCAAAAAATGCAGCTTTCTTAACGCTTAAGAAATTGCATATATTAAGGGTATTACTAAAGGCTTTTACTGTTCTTATAACAACATATACGTTTAAAGCACGGTTTTTTTTTTTTTTTTTGATTTCTCCCTTTTAAGTTTTCTTCTAGACATCCATTTTACTTAACTTCGTAACTTAAGTTTTTTCAATCTTCTTTGCAAGCAATTTAATTAGTCGGAGATTTTTTTTTTCTAAACTAAAAGAAATGGTTAAAAGTTTAAAGATCGCATTTAGAAAAGCATTTATTTTTCACTGATCTGTTTTCCTTTTAAGCGTTAAACGATGCGAAATGACTTAATTTCTGCGTTTTACATCGCATTTAAAAACCAGTCAATATACATAGAACTGTTCTAAGTTGTTATTTTTTTTCTTTTAAAATATACCCTTGTGCAAATTAATTGAAACAAAGAATTTTTATTCTTTAGTTTTGAAGTTTTTCCTAGTATTCTTTACTAATCATATTAAATTTCGAAAAAAATATGGATGAGATGAATAAATCATTCTCCTTTTATCAATTTTCACCAATTAGAGGGGCTCTAAGGGCGCATGTTCAGGAACTTCTGTAGATGAAGTGCATCTATGATCATTTCAGTTGAAATTTTAGTTTTCAGCGATTGATATGACACCACAAAATCGTGCACAGATTGTTACTCTTTCCATACATACGCCAAAGACCTATAGAGAGAAGGTAGTTGACGTTAGTATTGCAAATGTAAGCCGTGTTATAAAACAAAATAGAGAAACAGGTACCATATCGCCAAATAGAAGAGAGAAATGCTCCTAAAAAATGAGAACAATACCAAGAGATGACTCTTTTCTACTTACGCAAAGTAAAAAGACTTGTGCAGCACTTAATAGAGCTTTAAAAAGATATGGAGTAAATATGAGCTCATCTAGTGTCCGGAAGCACATTATTGCAGCCTGTCGGCCTATAAAGAGACATCTTCTGATCAAACCATTGAAGAAAAAGCGATACTAGTGAATATTAAAATATGAGAATTGATCTGTCAAAATGAGAGGAAAGAACTATTTTATGACATAATTCATTTCATTGCAAAAGGTCAACGAGCGAAGACCTCCAGGTAAGAGAATTCGGGACTGCATCATAAACCGATTTGTTTACACGCTCAAAAGAAGATGTTTGGGGGTGTTTTGGTTAAAATGGGGTTGGTTATTTGCAGCCTGCTGAGAGTATGATTGTTCTGAGCAAACTATTACTATTTCGGAAAAAAATGCTTTACCAGTATTGAAGAAACGATGCGCAGACGGAATGGAGATTTTTCACCTGGATTTAGCCTTTGGCAATACGCCCAAAATGACCAGGAAATTCAGGTCTGAGAACCACATTTAGACAATGGGGGGAAATAGGAACTCTCCTGATATCAGTTTAGTCAAGAATATTTGGGCTAAGGGCTTTTCAACTATGGAGAAGCTAATAACTGCGCTAATTCATGTCTGGCACAATGACACAAATATTACAAATGAGAGTAAAAAATTGGTGGATTCTATTCTAAATCGTGTCCAAACGTTAATAAAGTGGTGTTGAGATCATATTATGTAAAAAAAATATCTTGACTGTACATAAAGTCAAATCAAATTGTATTTCTTCTTAGTTTTCTTAATTTTTCGAGCTTGTTTCAATTAATTTGCACAAGGATGTACTTTGAACACTTTCAAAGGGGTAGTCTTATCTATACTAATAATATAAAGCTGTAGAGTTTGTTTGTTTGTTGTTTCTTTGTTTGCTTGAACGTGCTAATCTTATGATCTACTTTTTCGATTTGAAAAATTCCTTTTGAGTTGAATAGTCCATTTATCCAGGAAGGCTTTAGGCTATAGGAGTTATTGTGATAGCTAAAAATAATAATGTAAAAAATAATAAACTCTACGAAAAGAATTAGTTTCCTCTATTCTCAAGAGATGGCGCTCATAAAGAGTATTGCTAAGCTTTTGCAACTGTGGAGGCGCCCTCTACATTCAATGGTTGACAATCAAGCAGTTGCTCTTGCCCTTTAATGTGGATTAGTTTCCACTCTTCTCGAGAGATGTCGTTCGTTAAAAATTTTTTTTTAACAACTGTGTAGAGAGCGCTGGTTGACAATTGCTCTAGCCTCGAGAGTCTTACCTCTTGCAACATGGCTCAGTTCACGAAATGGTTTTCGTGTTTTTCTTTGATATTCGGATATATAATTTGTTTTGTAGGATTTTTCTATTTCCTTTTGTCTTCCTTATTTCTGCATTGTTAGTATGTGTTCTTCATTTGTGGCTGTTCTTTGTAACTTTATTATTATAGTGTACCTCAGGTACTTAACTCAGCACATAATTTAAAACCATAGCATATTTATATAGGGTATTGTTTTCTAATTCTTTTGACTTTTTTTTTCTTATGTAATAGGTAAGTAGGTTTCAAATGAGTCAAACCTTCTTTTTTTTAATGATTTAAGATAGTTACTAATATAAGTAAATAATATGATTCGTCATATTTTTGTAATGTATTTACTATTTTGTATCATTGATACTAAACACATGGTTTAACTTCACAGTATTTTTATATTGGGTAGTGTTTAATTATTCTTTTAACGTTTTTTCCTTATGTAGCACATATATACGTTGGCTTCAAATCAGTCTTACTTTTTTTTTTATAGTTGCATATAGTTACTAATCTAAATAAATAATTTGATTTGTAATGGTTTAGTACAACATGGGTACTTATTTAAACACATAATAAAAGTGCGTGGCATTTTTATATTGGGTATTGAGTTGAATAGTACATTTATACAGAGGTAACCCGTGCAACACCGGGCCACGCAGCTAGTCTTAAATATAATAGTATTATACACATATTTTTTTCCATCTTTTTTAAAATTCTTAATCTGTTTTCTGCGCCTACATTTAAAGCAATTATTCAAAATATTTTTCTCAAAATTGCAAATCTTTTTTTTTTTTTTTTTTTAAATTAAGCTGTTAAATAACAAAAGGCATTTAAAGTGAATTTTCGATAACTCCAAGCCTCGTTAGAATTAATAAACATTATTTTATTTTTAAAAAGTCGACTAACCGAAAACAAAATTAATTCCAAACGCAAAGTCATTACAAAAGCACTAAAAATATTGATTAAAAAAGTTAATTAAATAAACATATACAAAAAAGTTTAAAAAAAAACCTTTACCCAGTAATGTCCTTTCAAAAACTAGTAAAATATTTTAATTTTAATTCTAACTTCGATAGCAGTCAATCAATTACAATTTAAATCTTTTGAAAAGTAGGTAATTTTCCGCTTCATATCTTGAATCAATTTTTACTAGAGAAAATTTTCGAATTTGTAAAAAGCACTAAATATGTATCCTACAGTTGATTGCACTTAATTATGGGAACAAAGGCTTCTTTTGCAGCGAGAACATGAAACGCTATGGAATACTTTATTGTTAGGATTTGTTTTAATTTTAAACATATATTTTTTGCTCATAATTTTCTTTTCCCTTATCAGACTATTTCTTTAAGTCATTAATTTTAACAGGTTTGTCCATTTCTGATGGATATCCAACTGCCCCAAGATTCCCATCTATATTGATTTAATTGTTGAAATCAACACCCAAAGAATATCTGCCTCATGCTTTTCCACATGCGCCACCTACAGTGCAAAAGGTGAACTGTTATTTTTACAGAATAATACTGGCAGCCGAGGCTTTCAATTTAAAATTATAACATGCCCAGTAATAAACTGCAAAACTAGCAATTTTAGTTTCTTACTGTAAAGTTAGAAATTTTACAGTTTATTGCTGTAAAACTTAGCTGTATTACACTGTAAAAATAACAGTATAATACTGGCAGCAGAGGTTCCAGTTTAAAACTAAAATTCACCGTAATAAAATATAAAACTAAGAACTTTATAGTTTATTTCTGTAAATTAGCAATTTTACAGTTTAGTACAATAAAACTAACAATTTTACAGCTTATTACTATGAAATTAGCCATTCTCACAGTTTATAACTATAAAATTAACTGTATTATACTGTTAAAACAACATTCATTTTTTATAGTAGAGTAGGTGCAAATAGGAACAATTAAAGGCATGTTTTAAAAGTATCATAAAGTAGAGAAATATTATTTTGTGGATCTCAAAAAACTCGATGATAAAGAAATGATTATTTAATTATGGGAACAATTTTTCTCTGAAAAGTTGACAATAACACAGGCCAACAAAAAAAAACCTTTTTGAAAACTTTTTTAATTTTAATAGCTGATCTTGATAGATTTTTATGTGCTGAATCCAAATCTGCTTGTAGTTTTTATGTATCACCCTTAGTTTCCAAGCAAAATGTATTTTATTATATAGTCTAATACCCATTTACAGTATATAGGGAAATCAATGAAACACTGTAGAATCGTAAAAATGGTTTGTATTTACAGTAAAATACTTGGAATAGTAATTTTATGTGATGATACAAGGTTCACTTGTCAACTGGAATTGCTTTATATTTTCTTTCCCTTTTTTCCTTGAAGCTTCTTGTGTAGCTTTTCCTGCGATGAATAGCTTGCTGAACTTCCCGGTGAAGTGACCAACAGTAATCCCCCATCATGTTGTAGCATGTGTTTCAGCAGTGCTGCCAACATCATCTTTGTTCATTAGACCTATTTTTTCATGTTATCTTAACTATGAAAAAGCTGTTAAATTCTAAAAATGTTTCTTTATTTCATGAATGTAACTATAAAATGTGAATAAATGGTGGGTGATACAACTTTTTAAGCATCATATTTGGATTCAGCAACCTAAACAACATAAGAATAAGGTATTTTCATTAAAAAAGTTTTTTCATTGTTGGCCTGTGTAATTTGACAATAGTGAGCATATATTGACAATAGTAAGCATGACGATGTAGTGGTTCCAAGTGTAAGAAGCAGAGGCAGTGGACTAGGATGGTGAAGGTTAAAAACATATTTATTAAATTCACGCGAACTGAAAAACATAAAAAGGTAAAAACACAAGTTAAAACAAGACTACATGACTAGAGACACAAGCGGCTACCGACAGCCGAACTGCAAGGTGAACTACCAGGTGAACCGCACATGTAGAGTGCACAACAATTTATACGGTGTTATGACGTCATTTGCTCGATACAATGATACGCTTCACTTCACTTCAATTTAGTTCTTTAAAGCTTATTACTGTGAAATTAGCCATTCTCACAGTTTATAACTGTAAAATTAGCTGTATTATACTGTAAAAACAACATTCATTTTTTAAAAAGTATAGTAGGTGCAAATAGGAACAGTTGAAGGCATGTTTTAAAAGTATCATTAAGTAGCGAAATATTATTTTTTAAATCTCAAAAAACTCGATGATAAAGAAATGATTATTCAATTATGGAAACAATTTTTCTCTGAAAAGTTGACAATAATTCTGAAGAAAATAAAAAAAAGATAAGAAGAAAAAAAAAAGAAAAAAAAATAGCTTCATTTTTCTGTTGTATCAATCACAAAAAAAAAAAAAAAAAAAAAAAAAAAAAACACTTGTTCAGTCTGAAAAACCTCCCAACTAAACTATAGAGAACACATAACATAAAAATACTCTAAAAGTATCTTTGTCCAATTCTATTGCTTAGGGACTTTCCGTTTAGGGATTTTTTTTTTTTTTGAATCCTTTAACGGACTTTAATGTTAAATTGTAAATATCAAGCTTTATAATTAAAAAAATATTCGGAGCAAAGACAGACATTGTAAATTGTTGGAAGAATATCTTTTGCTGTCCGGAAATACTTCCTCTCGAAATCGATGCTAATTAAGTTGTGAGAGAGCAAGATTGATTTCAGTTTTTGAAAAAGAAAAATACTTCTAAGTGACTTAATTACCACAAAAGCTTCGATAAAATAATTGGTTTTTCCATTATCCTATTTTGCTTGAACGTAGGAAAGATATAAGATTTTTTTTTCTTGGAATTTTATTTTTGCCCTTGAAAAACATGTTTACGTTCATTTTTAATTACATTCAGCATTTTCTCTGGGTACCAAAGTTGCGAAAGCTCTGCATTTTCGATTAAGTTCATAAATTAAGTAATTTAAAAAAAAAACTGATATTTTTGGAAAAAGTGGAACGAACACTTTTATTTTTAACTTGCGGGCTTTAACGGCGAATAGGATCATTGAATGCCTAAAAAAATGCGTATGGGGGAAATTTCATTTTAATGTTTTAGTACATGTGACGACTCCCCCACCCTTACCCAAGTTGTTACAAAGTGTCACACTGCGCTTACCCCCACCACCCCTCTTAATATTAAACGCTAAAATTAGCAGTATAAATCCCAACGTTGAAAATTTAATAATAGCAGCTTGGTAAAGACACCTTTTACGGGGTATTACACAACCACATTTTCAATGCAACACAATAATAATAATAATAGTAATAATAACGATAGTAATAAAAAAAAATAATAACAACTATAATAATAAAAATAATAATAACGATAGTAATAAAAAATAATAACAACTATAATAATAATAACAATAACAATAATAATAATAATAATAATAATAATAATAATAATAATAATATAATTTTGACATCTTTAGTTCAAATTACGTATTTCGCTAAGTTTTATCGCTAATAACGATAAATGTGTGGAGTACGTTTGAGACCACATAACCCAAATTTTCCCCGAGTCATAACGTTCCGTAGTTCATTTATTATACAAATAATCGTTTCTAACATTGATACAGTACTATAAGCTCTGCAAAGTAATTTAATTGAGAAAAATTTATGACAAATATATCATATAGGTGCTTCCCAAAAATACTAATTAAAACAACTGGCTTGATTTCACCTGAGGTCTCACAACTTTTTTAAGATGGAAACGAGACTAACATTTTTGTACATTTTATGTTTTTGATGACGTAATATTTTCTGTAAACAACTCACAAAAATTAGTAATAAATAGTCAGATAAATAAAAAAGCCATGAACTGAAACCGAAATTTTGTCTAAATATAAAATAATACACTAAAAAAATCGATGTTTTTACTGTATGATACTACTAATTTTACAGTAGTAAACTTTAAAACTGCTAATTTACAGTATTCAACTGTAAAATTGCTATTTTCAGTTTCTTACTGCGCATTTTACAGTTTTAAACTGGAACCTCTGCTGCCAGTATTATACTGTTGTTTTTACTAATTTTATTGGATAGTAGCTAAGGCTTAGTTTCGCGTTGCAATTTAAAAAAAATTTCTTTTTTTGATCCGTACACACACAAAAGAAAAAAAAGATGTTGTTTTTACAGTATAATACAGCTAAATTTATAGTAATTTTACAGTAATTAACTGTAAAATTGCTAATTTTACAGTAAAAAGCTAAAATTGCTAATTTTACAGCAAAAAACTAAAATTGCTAGTTTTACGATAATAAACTGTAAAATAGCTAGTTTTACAGTTTATTACTTTGCTTTAACTTTTAAATAGGAAATTCTGCTGCCAGAATTATACTGTAAAAACAACAGTTTATTTTTGGCAGTGAATTAACTTCACAGATAGCGCCATCCACCGCCACTACCGTGCCACCATGTGCTCCTTAGTTTCAAAGCAAAGGCTGGCGGATTAATTGTCTAAAAAGGGAATCCCCTGGTGACAGATATCCAGAAAGAAAACATTTTGAGATCTGTCATTGTTCAAGAAAAAATGAGATGTGTATTCATCTGATAATAAGGGCAACGAGGTAAGGGCAACGAGACAAAAGACAGTTTAAAATAATTTTTCATATTAGGTCAAAATATGAATGCACTATAAAAAAATAAATGATGTTTTTACAGTATAATACAGTTAATTTTACACTCATAAACTGTAAAAATTGCTAATTTTATGGTAATAAACTATAAAATTTCTACTTTTACAGTACTTAACTCTAAAATTGATAGTTTTACAGTAATAAAAGGCAAAGTGTATAATTTTACAGTTTATTACCGTGCAATTTACAGCCTTAAAATGGAACCTCTGCTGCCAGGATTATACTGTAGTTTTTAGAATATCATACAGCTAAATTTTACGGCAATAAACTAAAAATTCTAACTTTGCAGTAAGAAACTGTAAAATTTCAAGTTTTACAGTTTATTACAGTGCATTTTCCAGTTTGAAATTTGAAACCTCGGCTGCCAGTACGATACTTTAAAAAAAAAGTTAATTTTTTACAGTGTACACTCACAAAATAATTTATTCCCTAAATTTTGCTGTTCGCTTTCAAAAACCATGTCAGTTTGAATTTGAACTGATAGAATTAGTCGACACAATATTTCAAAAAATATATGAATAAAATTGAAAACAATTTAGCTCTTTTAAAAAAGCACTTTTAACTCCGGGTTACAAATACATCTTTTCCTAAATATTTAATCCTTTAATTGAACACAAATTCCTTAATAATAAAAACATATTCATCATCTTTAAGTTATTTCTGTCATAATGACCATCAAAATCCATTTATAGAATCACGGTTGCTAAACAAAACTCCGAACATGAGGAATTATTCCGCCTTAAGAAATAAAATTCAACAATTACAGGAAAAATGCTGCATTTTAAGTCTTTCACCCTGTCTCCATATTTGAAAAAAAAAACTTTTTCATTTCAAATCAGTAATCTTTGTTCCTTGTTTTGTTGTCATGGCTACATAATAGGTACGAACTTCGGAAAATATTTATCGCCCCATAATCAAACAATAACTAAAGACAGAATTTGGCATTAAAATTTCTTCTCTAACAAGCACAACGTCTAAATTAATGTAGCTTAGCTGATACGGAGAAAAAAAGTTAATTTAGTCTTTCAAAAAGTCTTATAAATGTTGGTCTTTTTCTTTATTATTATTTGAAAAAGATTTCGAAAAAAAATATTTCAATTAATTATCTCTCTCTTAAGATTGTTTAACTTAAAATCTTATTAGAGTTAGAACATCATACAAGAGTACACTACAAAAAAATGTTGTTTTTACGGTATAATACTGGAAGCCGAGTTTAAAATTTAAAACTGTAAAATGCACAGTAATAAACTGTAAAACTAACAAGTTTACAATGTAGTATTGTAAACTTAGCATTACTATGGGTAAATAGGTTTATTACTATGAAATTAGCAATTTTTAGTTTTAAACTATAAAATTAGCTGTATTATACTGTGAAAACAACATTCATTTTTTTTCAGTGCATGGCGGTATGCATTAGAACTAAAAGCATTAGTAAGGACAATATTCCAAAAAATACATTAATAATATTGAAAACAATTTTGCACTTTCAACTCAAGCTTAGAAGTGCATCTTTTTAAATATTTCATCCTTAAATTGAACACAGATTTCTTAATGATAAAAACATGCTTATCAACTTTAATTTTTTTCTGTCGTAATGACCATCGAAATCCATTTATAGAATCACGGTTGCTAAACAAAACTCCGAGCATGAGGAAATAATTCAACCAAAAGAAATAAAATTTAACAATTACAGGAAAAATGCTGCATTTTAAGTCTTTCACCCTGCCTCCATATTTACAGGAAAAAAAAACCTTTTTCACTTCTAATCATTAATGTCTCTTCCTTGTTTTGTTGTCATGGCTACCTAATAGATACGAACTTCGGAAAATATTTATCCTCCCATAATCAAACAATAACTAAAGACAGAATTTGGAATTAAAATTTCTTCTATAACAAGCACAACGTCTAAACTAATAGAGCTTAGCTACTACGTTGAAAAAGAAGCTAATTTAGTCTTTCAAAAAGTCTTATAAGTGTTGATTTTTCTTCCAAGTTACTTTCCTATATTATTATTTTTTTCTTTTTCTTTATTATTAATTTAAAAAGATGTTCGAAAGAAAAAATATTTCGATTAATTTTCTCTCTTAGGATTGTTTAACTTAAATTTTTATTAAAGACAGAGCATCATACAATAGTACGAGAGTACATATTATGTTCTTCAAAACTAGCCGAAGCAAAACTAAATTAGCTTTGGAAGAAAATTTTTTTTATGTCTATTTATTTATTTATTGTTTTAATTCAACAATCGAAATTTTAAAATGAGAGTAAAGATTAAGAACCTCAATCATGCGTATTCATCTGTACTGAAGACTTAAAACACTTTTTTTTTTCCTATAAATGAGAAAATGAAAAACATGTATGTGAATATGGCTACACTCTTTAAAATGACGATAAATAAGAAAAAAAAACAAGCTTTATATCAGTTGATTTGTTTTTACTTTACAAAAAAAAAAAAAAAAAAAAGAAAACAGGAAGAATTGGAAAAAAATAATTGTTTAATTGGAATTCTTTCTCTTAAAATTTGACTAATAATGGAATGCAGCTTTATTGGAATTTATGAAATGTGTCTTACAGTTAACAAATACTACAAAATTGATGAAATTGAGTAGGAAAAAACTTAAGCTTTTTTTTTCATACAGCAAGGAAATAAAAAGTGTACAACTTTTAATTAACTTTTTTTTAAAGACGAAACTGAAGTAAAAAATAAAGTAATTGGTTAAAAAAAAACGCTAATTCTCCTTCTACTTCAAAAAATACCTTTACACCCCCCCCTCTCTCTCTCTTTCTATCTCATTTTTTTTCTGTTTATGTGGGTACACTGAAAATCTTCAGACACTCTTTGAAGATATTTTGAACAAGTACTCTTGTCCCCTTTTTAGAACACTTTAAAGCACAGCACATTCTTTGGAACAATCACTAATACTACAGAAGATATTTTTCTGACCTCTCATTTAGTTGAGCTCACTTTTTAAACCGTTTTGTGGACGCATTTGAAAACACCTTTTGAACACTGTCACTTCTCTCATTTTCAGGACATTTTTGCAGCACACATTTTGGAACATTTTTTGAATATTTATGGAACACTCATCCTTTTCCAAATATATCTCATATTTTACTAGTTTTTGCTACTCATTTCTCAGCAATCTCGCATAGCAGATGCCAGTCTTCTTCGAAGGTCCGTCTTTAACAGTGGTATTGCCAGTAAATTTATTGTCACACAACAAATTTCGCACACATTGAGGGTTTCTATTGACTAGTAGTTAAAGAAAGCTGTTGAAATTATATGTGCTCATTCAGGTATTAACATTCAAAGTAATTCCAAATTTAGGGTTTCTTAATAGTACAGCGTTTATGCTACCTTTTTCTTTTCTTTTTTTTTTTTTTTTTTAACTTGTAAAATCATTTTATTTGTGTCTACACTTAGGCTCATTTTTTTCATCCTGAGGGCTTGTGGTTACAGTGAACTCTCATTTATACACCACCTCATTTATGCGCCTTTTTCACTTATACGACGATTTTCAATGGTCCCGGCACATTCCATAGCAAAATAATGATAATATCATTCGTTTATGCCTCGCTCTAAAGATAGCTATTTCAGCTATGCGCCGAATTTTTCGTAAAGTGTAAAAAATTTAACTTATTTTCTTTAAAAAATGAGCATGTTTCTTCACTTTCCTCTTTAATCTTTCGCCTTTTTTGCTCACGGAAGGCATTTTTTTGCATGAAGAAAAATTCGGGGAAGGGCAATTATCTATTATGGATCGTTTTAAAGGGAACAGTTTGTGATTAGGTATTCTACAATTTTTGTTTTCTCTTAAATCATTGTAGAGCCAATATTTAGAAAAGTGCCAATTTGAAGTTGGAGTTTTCTGAAAAAAAAAATTTTTTGCAGAAAAAAACTAATATTGGATTTTAAGTCTAAATTGGGTCTAAATGCAAGAAAATAAAAGGGGAGAGGTCAAGGAAGTTACTTACCCCCTCCTTAGATTACTCCCTTTTAAGCCGTTACAGATCTGATGAATGTTACAGATCTGATGTTAATATGAGCTACATATTTGAGTTTATGCTTTCAGTCTTCATTAACATCTCTAAATATGATATCATTTCCTTACATTTTTAACATAGAATTAAGATAGTTATATTAAAATATATATATTAGGCTAAAAAATCAAATTTCATTATAAAAAAGCATTTCTTGAAAATAAAAATGAGCGATAAGGTTTTTAGATAAAATAAATTATGAGATTACCAAATCCAAGCTAATAAAACATTTGTTTTGTTTTGAAACAACACACAACTTCAACTTTTTCAACACACAACTCTGCTGCTTGCTTTTCTTTAATTTTTAGTTGCAGGAAATTTAATTTCTTGATCCGAAATTCAAATTTAGCATGCTAGTTATTATCTAGTTATTTAGCGAAGTTATGAGAAATTGAAGCACCAAAAAATAAAATAAATAAAATAATAATAATTAATTAACTTAATTTCTGCAGTGTCAATTTTTCTTATTTTACTAACTTCTATTGTTAGGTCATACAAACCACAAATGAAGCAATTGTACCAGAACTCATTGCTTTTCATTTTTTAAGAACAAAAATATTCAATATATATGGCTAAAACCTATGATTTTTGCGTTTTATGTTTCTGAAACGTGTGAGTTAGTTCGGTAACATATTCGCTGTTTTTCAATGTTACCGCTCTGACTGTTACCGATCTGACAAACTGACAAAGTTTTTTTTTTATTTCCGAGTCGATCGCACTAAACCAAAATCAAATACGTGGTTTTTTCACTTGTAATAAAGGACTATACTTATGTATAAAATAATTTTTAAAATAATAAAAACTACGCATTTTAGAGCGTATTACCGATCTGATGACTCAAATGACACACATTTTATAAATTACTTTAAAAAATCTTACCTGCAATTTTAGATGCAGAAATGCAAATTTTTAATTACGATGCGATAAAACATCACACCAGGTACTCAGTATCACGTGGTATCGGTGCAGGAAATGATTTTGGGAGCCTAAATATAGATCGGAAGTTATTGTTACCACTCTGACGCGGAACTGAGGGACACGTCTATTTCGCATTCCCTAGAAAATCAGTAACCGATTAAAACAAAAATGAAATAAAATATTAACTAAGGGGTAAAAATAGAATCGTTTTCTGTGCAAGTGCATTTTTTTGGGAAGTTAGAAAGTGCGCTTAAGCTGTTTGCATGCTAAGCTTTGCTGCTTCGATGTATAAAACAAATATTTTCTGAAGAAAACACAATTTTTTTTTCTGGTATTATTAGATGAAATGAAAGCAAAACTTGTCTTCTTTCTGGGGAAAATTATTTTTTTAACTAGTTATTGAAATACTAGTGAAAATTCACTTGGGACTCAAATTGGCACTTTTCTAAATATTAGCTCTGTAGTTACGTTACAGTAATTGTCAAACCGTAGTAACATGTCCCTTTTCCATAGAAACATTCCTATTCATGCTGTCATTAGAACTGGTGTTGCGTTTTAGACCTTTAAATAGGCTTGTTTACTTATGCGGCTCTCTCAGTTATGCGCCTTTTTCTGATGGTCCCTTGGGCCGGTGCATAAGTGAGAGTTTACTGTAGTTTGAAAAACCCAATCTACATCTAATTGTTTTCGTTTTAACAAAAACAATTATTTGAGTACTAACAGTCAGAAACATGTTAGTATTCAAGGTACGTTTTGTTCTAAGGCAGCTCCCAAAATAATTATCATCAATTAGATGTAAACATATAAATTTGGCATTTAATTTTGCAAATTTTGCAGCAAACTTTTGAAAAGAATTAAACTGCACTCATACCTAAGTAGCACACTTCGTTTTTTAAACGTTGTAAAATGGTTATTAACGTTGTAACAACTTAAAAACTTAAACGTTGTAACTTAAAAACGTTTATAAAACGTTTAAAGGTTATTTGTGCTACCTGGGATACTTTCGTGTTTTCTTGCGTATTTGTTTTATTTTTCCTGTTTATTTGTTTGTGTTTCTTCAGATTTTTATTCATTCCTTCGAACCACAAATTGTTGAATATAGTTTAATAAAACAAAAAAGAAATAAACTAATCGCTTAAAACTAATTCACCCAACAAAAATAGCTTAATTTTTTAAAATTTTCAGTAAAATTCAGCAAAATATTTCCTTTAAAGAAACTCTCTTCCGGCGAAAACAAGTAAGAAATGTCTGCTAAACTTCAAATATGCAAATATAAAATTGCATTCCAAGAGCACTTGAATTTGTAATCGACTTGAATCGCGCAATGTAAACCTGATGAATATGTATCATGTTAATTACTCGAACCCGAGGTTCAAAAGATCTCGTGGTCAAATGAAGAATCACTCTTTTCTGCAATTATTGTTTGCGGAAAGGGATGCTAATTAGTTCACTTGTGCTCAAAGAAATACTTATTGAGTCTCTCGCACTAAAAAATGAATGTTGCTTTTGCAGTATGATACAGCTAATTTTATAGTAATAAACTGTAAAAAGTGCTAATTTTACAGTAATAAGCTTTAAAACTGCTGACTTTACAGCACTAATCTCTAAAATTGGTAATTTGACGGTAATAAGCTCTAAAAGTGCTAATTTTACAGTTTATTACAGTGTATTTTGCAGTTTTAAACTGGAATCTCTTCCGCCAGCATTATAATTAGAGATGGAACGAAGCTTCGGCCGGGCCGAACTTCGGCCAATTTGCCCAAATTGCCGAAGCTTCGGTCTGGCCGAGGCATGAGTTGTGATTCGGCCGCTTCGGCCTGAAATTTATGCAGCGAATGAAAGACAAGTAAAAAAGAATGCATGATAGGGTAAGTGCTCCAGTAGTCGGGCAGTCTCCAGTAGTCGGCCACAATGACATAAAACTCCTCATAAATAGTAGTACATTTTTAATTCAAAATCAGATGTGACGCATTCACACATTCATGTACTTATCCTCAATCATCAATCAGTGGCAGTTAAGTTTTGGGTACTTTTTCTTGAATTAGTAATGAGTCATTTCATTTTGAATGGTGTGCCCGTCATCCAAGATTGCGATTCTGCTTATTTTTCAGGTAAGATGATTCTGTGGCCGACTACTGGAATATTTACTAGTGTTGACAACAGCTTGGATTTTAACATATTTTTTTTTTTTTTTTTAATTTTTGAAACAAGTAGATGATTCAAACTATCAGAAATGTTCATCCTTGTAAAGTTTTACCTTGTTTTTGTTACTGTATTGATAGCTGAAAGTTCTAGGTTAGCCAAGATCAACAAAAGATCTCTTAAATAGCCGACTACTGGTGTTTTTACCCTACTATTTTTTCGAATTCACCAAAAACTGAAGCATTTTGCATTAAGAATATTAAGATAAATATATAACACAGCGTAAATAGTAGTAGATTGGGTAGTTCTATGGTATAATTACATGATCATATCAGTTTCTTTATTATAAAATATCAACTGAATTGCAGACTGAGCTTTTCATGTTCCAAGTAGAGCTTCCTACTACTAATTTGCAATACAAAAATAGTAATGTCGTCTTTTCTTGTACTAGCAGTACAAAGCAAAACAAAACAAGAACATTTTTAATTAGTGAAATTAATTTAAGAATGACTCAGTAAGCTGAAAATGTTGTGTAATACTAAGAACATTAAAATAAAAACAACCAAAATAAAAATGAACTTTAATTAATAAGAATGCCACAGTAAGCTGAAAATATTGTGTAACGCTAACAATATTAAAACATATGGAGAAAAGTATAAAACTCTTCGCATTTATTATGCATTTAATCCAAAAACTTCAATGTGTGCGCCAGCCGAAGCTTCTGCCATTAGTTGGCCGAAGCTTCGGTATTCGGCGCTTCGGCCAGATGCCGCTTCGTTCCATCTCTAATTATAATGTTGCTTTTATCGTATAATACAGCTAAATTTCACAGCAATAAGCTGTAAAATTTCTAACTTTACAGTAAGAAAGTAAAATTGCTAGTTTTACAGTTTATTTCTGTTTATTTTACAGTTTTGCATTGGAACCTCGGCTGCTAGTATTATACTGTAAAAACAACAACTCATTTTTTGCTGTGCTTAAAGTAATATTTATTGAGTCTCTTGCGTATGGAATAGAGGAGGAATAATTAGGTATTTTCTTCCTTTTTTTATTATCTCTTCGGGGAAACATTTTTTTTTTCTTTTATTTTTTTTCCAGCTCTTTGACTAGACACGGAATGCTGGGATCAAGTAAAAGAAGAAGAAAAAAAACCAAGAAGTTCTGTCAAGAACTAAACGAGCCTACTTTCCCGTACATCGACATCGGCATTGTAGCATCTGATCAATATTCTCTTGATTATCTGAGACTAAAAATTATGTCAAACATATCTTTATAGCACTTAAAGCTGATTTCTGAAAGCAAACTATACCCCTCTCATCAGATAAAATAGACACGTAAAAAGTAAATAAACGAGTCAATAAAGTTTTGTCGCACCTTTTAAAGAATGTAACTGTTATAGTTCTTCCGTAGAAAAATTCCACAATCGTTTTCAAAAGAAAAAAATAAATAAATAAAATAAAAGTACAAAGAACTTCAAAACACATTTTATCAAAGAAAGAAAAAAAACTTGTTCGTTAATAAAATGTCTTGAATTTCATTTTTAATCCGTTGCCGGTTGTTAAATATAAATAAGGAATAAAATGCTCTCGTGAATGAAAAATTTTTGTTAACAAAAAAAATCGTCTAATAAAAAAAAAAAATAATAAATTAAACAAACAAATAAATAAATAAACAAAAAATCGTCTGCCCAGTCAGTCATTTTTTCTGAGCCTGCATTTCCGCCATATTTGCGGAGTCGGAGTAGGAATCAGAGTCCTCACAGAAGATTACTCAGAAAAGTACTTTACAATACATTATTTATCAAAACCATTTTCTTAAAAAGTTAGTTTGAAGGAAATCCGCCTTGAAGTTCAGAATCAACATTCAATTTAAATTTCTCCGTAGGCGCTCATGTTAAAATTTTTTCTGAACGGTTCATCATTGAACAAAAAATGGTTCAAATTGAAAAGTGAAATATAGGAATGAGCCTCACCGAGATCTTTCGAACAAAAAAAAGTTTATTCAATTCGGACGGTTCACTTAAAAGTTATTATGTGGGGAAAGGTTGTTTGAACGGTTCAATGTCGAACAAAAAAAATGTTCAAATTGAAAATTTAAATACGGTAATGTAGCATCCTTGCCGAGACCTTTTGAACAAAAAAAAGTTTGTTTAAATCGGACTGTTCATTCAAAAGTTATTAGGTGTGAGAGCTTGTTTGAACGGTTCAATGTTGAACGAAAAATTGTTCAAATCGGAAATTTAAAAACGGGGATGAAGTATCCTTGCCGAGATCTTTCGAACAAAAAAAAGTTTGTTTAAATCGGACGGTTCACTCAAAAGTTATTAGGGGTGAGAGCTTGTTTGAACGGTTCAATGTTGAACGAAAAATTGTTCAAATCGAAAATGTAGATACGGGAATGAAGTACCCTTGAAAAGATCTTTCGAACAAAAAAAAGTTTGTTCAAATCGGACTGTTAACTAAAAAGTTAATATCGCGGGCCAGGTTGTTTGAACGGTTTAAAGTTGCACCAAAAATTGTTCAAATCGAAAAATCAAATATAGGAATGAGCTGTACTCGCCGAGATCTTTCCAACAAAAAAAAGTTTGTCCAAATCGGAATGTTCATTCAAAAGTTATTAGGGGGGGACAGACAGACCGACCGACAGACACACAAATTCCCCATCTCAATACCCTACTTTCAAATTTTTAATTTTTCGATATTTATTTCATTTTTTTGTTTCTTTTTGACTTTTTTTTACTTGGCGATATTTTTTTACTTGGCGATATTTTTTGGACTTGGCGACATTTTTTAGATGCATTAAGCCAATTTTAATGCTTTTTTCGTCTCTTTTATTTTTAACGGGAAAGTAGGCTAAAAAGCGTGTGCGTTTCTTTCCTAAGCATATTTTTTTACATTAACATTTTTACTACTATCCCTTTTTTTATATGCTGTCAACTTGTCCTATCAAGATTGAAGTGTTACTCAAGCAAAACCTCTTTTTATTTAGTTGCACACTTGGAAGCATTTGTAAAAACTACTCTCATTTGCAATATCAATGCATTTGGTTGCTTTAACTTCTTTCTCTTACTAATAATTGCCAAATAGCAAAACGATTCATAAGTTTTTCACTGTCTGAATTTTTAGTTGTCAACATAAATTAGAGTTTCTGTTTTAAAAGTCCTGCAAATAACTGAACTACTGAGATATTAAAAACACGCTGCAAAAAATGAACTGTCGTTTTTACAATATAATACTGGTAGACGAGGTTCCAATTGAAAACTAAAATGTAAAGTAATAAACTGTAACAATTTTACAGCTTCTTACTGTAAAGTTAGAAATTTTACAGTTTATTGCTGCAAAATTTAGCTGAGTTTTACTGTAAAAACAGCAGTATAATACTGGCAGGAGAGGTTCCAGTTTAAAACAGTAAAATGCGTGGTAATAAACTGTAAATTTAACAATTTTGCAGTTAATTACTGAAAAATTAGCCATTTTTACAGTTTATTACGGTAAAATTAGCTGTATTATACGGTAAAAAAACAACATTCATTTTTTATAGTGCATCCCTCGTTAATACTTCTTTTAGCAAAAAACAAAGCTATTGTGCAAGTTCACACTTTTTTTTTTTTCAATTTTTTTCCTAAGAACTAACTAAATAAAGATTAAATGCAAAGTGAAACATTGGGTTTGACAGATATAATCGGCTTATAGCAAAAATTTTATGGAATTGAACTTGTCTCAATTTTATGTGTTCATTAATCGAAAACTAACTTCCAAACTTTGCATATCATGTTTTTGATTTTGTCTTTAAAGGTTTCAGCAAAATTGGTAATTACTATTGATTGTGCGAAAATAAAAAACGAAATTTTAAATTTATTAGCTATCGCTAAAACCTATCAGTATGTTTTCTTAACGGAAACTAATATATACTCTCAAAAACAAAATTTTAAGACTTTTAACGTTTTTTTTTTTCATAAAATGAAAATGTTTTTTTCAAGTATGAATTTCAACACTATACGGAATGTACGTGTAACTTAATTTGTATTATGAGACTAGATTCACAGACGCCCTATTTTGATTTCCTCGTCCATTTTATCTATTAGAAACCTACAAATCCCATACTTAAAATAAATTTCTTCAAATTTATTCAAACTTAATATTTTTCTTATCCCCAAAGCACACACACACACACACATCTAAATTAGTGCATCATTGGATTGAAGATCAACAAAGCGTATTTAGATCTCATTTTCAATATTACTATAACTGTTATCAAAATTTAGTTTTTAGTGAATTAAATTTAATGATTTTTTATCAATAGGTTAAAAAATGGAAAAGTACTTTCCTTCTTTTTATTAGCTCGTAAAAGCGTTTTGAATAATAATAATCCAGAAATCTACTGCTTAATTTCATATGCCCAGAAACATAGTTATATTATATTTTACAAATAAAAAAATAAACTTTTATCCACAACAATGAATAAATAAGCACAATTCAATTTATCTTATTAAACTTATTAAAGTATTTAAATCAGTTTTCAGAAGTTTTTAAATCTAATGATTTTTTATCAACAGGTTTAAAAAGCGAGAAAGTACGTTCTTTCTTTTTTATGATGTCGTATAAAGAAGTTTTAAATATTAATGTTTGAAGATACAGAAATGAAGTTTAATCTCACATTGCACACCGAGAAGAAAAGGGCGGACCTCTTTTTTTTTTTTTTTTAGTCTATGGTAATTTAAGGCAAACCCAATTTAAAAAGTCCCCCTGTCATTCTCGTTGTGCATCATTTCGCAAAATAAAGTTATGTTATATTTCACAAATAATATAGTAAACTTTATCCACCACAATAAATAAATAAGCACAATTCAAATCATCTTATTAAACTATTTAAATAAACTTTCCGAAGTTTGAGAATCTAGTTTGCAGAGCATCAGAAGCCTTAATCGATTCAAGAACTCCATCACACATAGGAACTGCCTTAACCTACCAAGGCTCAGGGCTAACCAATTTGTACCCAATCCTCCTGGGGCCTCTTCTTTGATGCGAATTAACCTAAAATTGAACTGTTCTAACTTTGGAGTAGTTGCTTTATTGGTTGAGATGAAGTAATGCTTTTAGTGGTAGTGGCAGTTCCTTAGAATTTTACGGTTTTCGATTGATTAAAATTTTTGCGTGGTAGATTTATGTCAAAAAATAAATATAGAGGGTACCGGGGCAGGTTTTCGCATGGGGCACGTTTTCGATTTGACTTTAACTTGTTAGCTACTATTTGAAACCCAAGTTGACCAGACTATTTGAAAGGTTACGCCACTAGACGACAACTACGAGAGTTTCATTTAGATCGCTCTTCACATTGCTGCGTAGTGGCAGTTTCACTTGTTTTTATACATGTAAGTAATTTTTGATGACCTCATTTAAACTAAAAACAGACATATACGTCTTGAGTTAAGTTTTTGTCTGTTGTAATGTTTCGAAAGAGCTCACTTAGGAGCTACAAGTGAGGTGACAGTTTTTCAAAACAATATTTTTTTGCCAGTCTGCGTGAAGTTAAAGGAAAAGCATGGCGACGGGGCACGTTTTCGAACACCAAGCGGGGCATGTTTTCGCATCAAAAACGCGCCCCGTGGCAACGAAAATATGCCTCGCCCCTTCGATCGCTACTATTTATCAATGTTTATTATATTATTTACTCTTAAATGAAGCATACATAGTTAAATACACATGGAAAGGTAAGTTTCTTATTTGGCAACTTATATTTTTAAACTAAAAACAGACAAAAAATAAGTCACAATCTCAATCATTCATAAGAGATACGTGTTAAAACAAAATAGGCTTAAGTGTTTATAAAAATAGTATTAAACTGATATGTTCACAGAATGACTTGATTATTATGACTTGATATTAATCTGTGTGTTGGGTTTTCAGATTTGTCGTGGTACGACACTACAAAAAGAAGTCTAAGGGCCGAATTCAAGTGAAACACCATTGCAATCGCTTCGAGGCGATCGCAATAGATCCAAATTGCAATCGCTACTGGAAGTCGAAATACATTAGAATCGCATCTCGTAGCGATTGTAACGTTTCACTTGAATCCAAATTTGGGAATTTGCGATTGCATTGGTGAGTTGCGATCGTCAACTTGAATCGTTTCACTTGAATTTCTGCCTAAAAGAGGCAAGGACACCACAGAGACTATGGTAGAAGCTGTCGACAAAGCAAAAGAAGGAAGAAGTACGCAAAGTGCAGCGGCAGAGTTCGGATTGTGCTACAGGACTTTGGCAAGTTATTGTAGAAAGTTAAGCTCTGAAAAGGTAATTGAAATTCCCAGACAGTTCTGTGCTCCTGCTTCATTAACTCTCGCGGGTTCCTTGGGGTCATATGTGACCCCAATGCAATTTCTGTTAAATATATCTTGTTAATCAACCATTTATTTTGAATGGCATTTTGTGGCTTTTATTCTTCTAGTTTTCTATTCAAAATAATGATATTATTGTGTTTTATTTTTCCCGAATTGCATTTTTTGCACATAAGACCCTTGGGGTCACTTACCCAGAATGCCAGAAAAAGAGGACGTTGCAACTTTTGTCCAAGAGAACTGGACAGAAAATGCATCGAAAAAAGTTATAAGTGTTTGAAATTCACTAGCAAAAAATCATGTTTTTTCAGGTCTGTAACAGTAGTAAATAAATCTACGGTTATTGTAAGTTTTGCTCCAAAATTTTAATTTTTAATGCATAAACTAAATTTTACTTTGATTGTGTCTTTTATTTTTATTTTTTTAACATTAAAAAGTGTGTGAACTTAAATAATGCATGTAACATTCAATAATCATAATAAATGAATTAAAGGAAGCATTGGGGTCGTTTATGACCCCAAGGGTCTTGAGTGTAACTGAAATAGGAGGGACCCACGAGGGTTAAGTGCGACTCCTGGACAAATAAAATTGATTTTTTCAATTATTGATTTGTATGTCTAAAACTTTGTGTGCTTGTATTATTGTATATTTTCGACATCTAAAAGCATAAAAAACACAAATTAGTGCAAAAACAATGAATACTTTTTTTAAAATTTCAAATTTAAATATTTTTTTAACAAAATTTCAAAATGTTCCAGGCGTCGCAATTTTTTTTCAAACTTTGAATTTCCACTTAATTTTCAATCATTAGGCATGATTGCATAAAACAATGCATCACATGCAATGTTTTATGTGATAGTTTATAAAAGATGGCTGAAAATAAAAATTTATATGATTTCTTCAACTGAAAATTTTTATTTTCAGCCATCTTTTATAAACTATCACATAAAACATTGCATGTGATGCATTGTTTTATGCAATCATGCCTAATGATTGAAAATTAAGTGGAAATTCAAAGTTTGAAAAAAAATTGCGACGCCTGGAACATTTTGAAATTTTGTTAAAAAAATATTTAAATTTGAAATTTGAAAAAAAGTATTCATTGTTTTTGCACTAATTTGTGTTTTTTATGCTTTTAGATGTCGAAAATATACAATAATACAAGCACACAAAGTTTTAGACATACAAATCAGTAATTGAAAAAAATCAATTTTATTTGTCCACTGTAGCCTTAAGTGCGGTTTTCGACTCATCAATGAAATATGAGAATGAAAAGAAAAATGTAAAAAATAGTTTATTTAAGAGACAAATTGGAAAACCCAACAAGCCCGAAGAAAATGAAGAATCAAGTGATGAAGAGGAAGAAGACTGTGTTTGCACTTTCTGCTTAGAATTGTACAGTAAATCAAGAGCTAAAGAGATATGGGTAAGCTACACTCGTTTGCAAAAGATGGTCCTACGAGTCTTGCGTGGACCCAAGTAGCACACTTCGTTTTTTTAAAGGTTGTAAAATGGTTATTAACGTTGTAACAACCGTTTAAAAACGTTTATAAAACGTTTAAAGGTTATTTGTGCTACCTGGGGAAGGAAACCCTATGCTCTTTGTATACATTAATTGTGACAATGACCATGACGGTAAGTGTTTTCAACAGTTCTACATGTACTAAAATTATTAAGTAGTCTAGTTGGTGATGCAGTTTTTTAAAATGTATATTTACTGAAAATCAATAAATAACCCCCTTGAAAATATTTTGTTTGATTTCCTAAATTATCTATATATATAAATATGACGGTGTTTGTTTGTTTGTTTGTTTGTTTGTAACCGCTGGCCAGAAGCCCCCACAGTACCTACAGACCTGAAACTTGGCTCAAAAACTCTAACGTATCCCAGTAAAATACATTTCGAAGGCCAAATTTTGAATTTCGAATTAGTTATTTTTAAATTAATTAGTATCATTTTTGGTGCATCCGGCATAATTGAGGGGGAAAAACCTTCCCCCACCCCATAACATTATATATCGCTGAAAAGGGTTTTTTTTCTGAAAAAGAAAAGTTTTAGCACGTTTCTGTCCGTTAATTAGGACAGGAGATATTAATTAATCAAATTTAGTCAATTTTCAAGGCATAACTCTGTACGCAAAACTGAAACACTAGAGCCATTTTCTAGATCAGCTGCTTTTTTGTCCCTGAAGTTACTTTGCGGTTTAAATTTGCGTATAGATTTAAGCCTCGAAAATTTATTCAATTTGAATAATTAATATATCCTGTTTCTTTCTTAACTTTCTGTCTTTTTGATTTATTTGGCGAATTGATTTAAACTTTAACATGACTTTAAGTGGAGTTTAAAAGATAGAGCGCATTTGAATTAAAGGATATACTAATTTTAGTTCAGAGGGGTTGGAGGGAATTTAAATTTATTCAGTTGAATTCCTCAAAATTCGGTGTTACCAAAAATGTCAGAATGGAACTATTATTGTTAAAAAATTAGTGATGGCTATTCAGTTACTCTTCGTATTTGGCGTCGTAAAGTTTGGCAACAGTCGGAAAATTTACCAAACCTCCCAGCCAGTGAAACACTACTTTCTCCAAATCAAAGAAAAAGAAAACGCTCTGGGAAGGAACAGCAGTTGTTCGAAGTCTAAAGAGTATTTTATTGCATGTTTAAAACATGTATTTAATGGCGCCATCAATAAATTTTTAACAATAATAGTTCCATTTTGACATTAACACCGCTATTCAGTTAATCTTCGTATTTGGCGTCGTAAAGTTTGGCAACAATCGGGAGATTTACCAAACCTCCCAGCCAGTGAAATCTTGCTTATTTGAGGGTCACTGTTAGATTGTAATCACTTCAAAGAGATGATGAGAAATACATTATATTTCTTGCCTTTTAATGTTCACATTAAAATCATGGAAGAATGGTTGTGGCTGAGCTACCTGACGACAATCGGTTCCCTATGTTAATCAATTTAGATTTAGCGACCAATTTTACATTGAAATTACGGTTAAATTGGTGAATTATATCAAATTTCGGGGGCAAAATTGCTGTGGTCGTTGAGAGTTTTCGAAAATCTTGGCACTACAGCTGTGTCAAAAGTTCCTTTGAAACGTAAAAAATTTCCTAAAAAAAAAAAAAAGGTCACACACACACGAAAAGAAGAAAAAAATCTTTAAAACTAATATAATTAAACACTACAAACTGTAAAATGTCATTAAAAGTGTCATCTATGCGTATAAAGATGACGAGCTCTGTTTGTTTGTTTGTATGTATGTATGTAACCGATGGCCAGAAGCCTACCGACAGTTGGCACACAGCACCTACCGACCTGAAATTTGGCACAAAAAGTCGAATACATTCCCGTGAAATGCACTTTAAAGGCCGAATGCTAAATTTCGAATTATATTTTACAAATTAATTAATTAGTCTCATTTTCGGTATATCCAGCATAATTGAGGAGAACCCCCCCCCCCCTTCCCCTCCGCCAAACATTATACATCGTTGAAAGGGTTTTTTCTAAAAAAGAAAAGTTTTAACTCGTTTCTCTAGGTTAATTAGAACAGGAGATATTAATTAATCAACTTTAGTCAATTTTCAAGGATCAACTCTATACGCAAAACTGAAACACTAGGTCCATTTTCTAGACAAACTGCTCTTTCTTCAGTGGTTTAAATTTGCGTATTGAGTTATGCCTTGAAAACTGACTAAATTTCCTGTTACTTACTCAACTTAATGTTTTTTTTTATTTATTTGGCGCATTGTGATTTAAACTTCAATATGACTTTTAGCGAAACTTAAAAGATTGTGGAGTACCTTTGAATGAAAAAATATAATAATTTTAATTCAGGGGGTTGGAGTGAATTTAAATTTATTCAGTTGACTTCCTTTACATTTTTTGCACGGGCATCGCGGTGTGGGTACTACTAGTATTGATATAAGTGCAAGCGAAAACTTGCCCCTGTCAATTAATAAGGTATGCGAAAACTTGCCCCTGTCAATTAATAAGGTATGCGAAAACTTGCCCCTCTCAATTAATAATGTATGCGAAAACTTGCCCGGTCACGGGGCACATTTTCGCACGCAACATGACGACACTGAGAACTCTTTTTCTGTAAAACAAAGCTTAATTAATTGATGTATTTCTACGTTGTAGCCAAGGTTTCTCTGAATGGTGTAGTACAGTTTTTTTCTAACTTAGGTTAATAATTAAAAAAAAATAAAAATATTTAAAAAAGAAGCCCGAAAACCTCTGGTCTCCCCTACAGCAACGTATTTTTGTGATTTAGTTAAATTACGGGGGAGAGATAAGAGTAACTAAGTCATTTAATAAAATCTTAAATAGGGTGAGTTCTGGTAAATGCATCCACGGGGTAAGTGCGTCCACTGGGAATTAGTATATAAACACTGTCCTGAAATGGCTTCTACAACACATCGACTATGTTAGATAACTGTCTAATGATAATTTCAGTAGGAAGAATTCAGGCCTGGATTCAATAGACGAAACACAATCAGAGACAACTTAAATGTCTTCAAAAAAACTCTAATGTAAAGATTGAGAAGGTTTTGTTTCAGTTTGTCTTGTAGTCATACCAAACAATTAAAGTCAAGAAATGTAAGTTGTTTCTTTTGAGTAATAGCTACTTATAACATACATGGGATATTTTGATCAAATATTATAACTAAAATTTGTTTATATGACGGCACGCACTTTCCCTTTCTTTAAAGTAAGGTGGGGGTAAGTGCGTACCATTATGATGGGTCAAGTGCGTACCACTATCATGACGCATATGCGTACTATTAGGCGGAGCAAGTGCGTACCATTTCGATAAGGCAAGTGTGTACCATTACGTGGAAAATCCGACTCTCGTAGTTCACTTTTAATTTTGCTTATAACTCTTTTATAAGCCGATTATAAATCCGACGTCATTTCCATCAAGTATTTATATTTACATTGAATGCGGCATAATAGTATTTCAATTTTGTTCATTACCTCTGAAATACACTGGCGGAAAAAAAAATCCCAACACCAATAAAGACTTGTGTTAGATAAACAAAATTTGGTGGGCGTGTTTATACAACTGAAAGATGACATCGATTGAAATTTCGTATTCCGCGCATGAGTGTGGCGCAGCTGGCATCACTCAGAAAATGCAAATAAGGCTTGTTTTAAAAGCGTGTTGTGAAGCTCGTGTGTATTATTTTTCCGTGAAATTTGACGAATTGCGTTCATGTTAGCCTGGAATACCTTTAAGAAGACGAAGAAGCCATTATCAATGAGTTTAAACGAGTTTAAACGATGTTGTACTAATTGGCTACGAGAAGGTGGATTTTCATTTCGCGATATTGCAGAAAGACTTGGTGGAAATGTTTCCACCATGGGCATGATGATTGGAAGCTATGGGCAAGGGATGGTACTACCTCAAGAAGATCGAGTTCCGAGCTGCCACGTGGCACGACTGAGAAGGAAGATCGCCGAATCTTGCTTACGGCTGTGGCGCATCGTACTGCATCTGCGGCTGACATTAGAGCTGCAGTTGGTACCGTCGTGACCCAAGGAACGGTAAGAAACTGTTTACTTCAAGGACAGCTCCGAGACAGGCAGCCTGTAGCCGGTATTTCATTGACTGCAAACCATTGCCTTTTCGACGACAGTGGTGCCACGACAGAGCTCACTGGAGGTCGGAGTGGAGATCTGTTGTAGTTTTTGATGAAAACAGATTCTGAATTAGTGCCAGTGGTGGCTGTATATTGGTCAGAAGGAGGCCAGGGGACCGCCTGCATCCAAGCGGTCTACGGCCTAGACACACGGGACTCACACCTGGAGTTATGGTCTCTGGAGCAATTTCCTACGACAGCAGGGGCATTCTTGTGGTTATCCCAAACTCACTGACTGAAAATTTGTCGTCAGTCTGTTAATTTAACCAGTAGTACAGCCCTTCATGAGTAGCATTCAAGGGGGCGTTTTCCAACCGGATAACGCTCGCCCTCACATCACTGCTGTAACGCAATGTGCTCTACAGAGTGCTGACAGGTTACCATGACCTGCAAAATCACCAGGTCTGTCTCCAATTGATAACGTATGGGATATCATGGGATGGCACCTCGAGTATCATCCACAGTCAGCAATGATAGTCCTAGTATTGACACAACAAGTGCAACAAGCATGGCACTCCATACCACAAAGTGACATTTGGCACCTGTATGACATAATGCATGCACGCTTGCAGGCTTGTCTTCAAAATTCTGGAGGTTACACCCTCTATTAAATTAACATAATTTCACATTTGCACAGCATTTTCTTGAGCTTAAATTAGCCAGTGATCTTGTACATTTAATCAATTAAACATGTTAACTAGACAATTGCATTACCCAAATTTCATTACTCTACGGCAATTTTTCTTGGTGTTGGGATTTTTTTTTCCGCCAGTGTATATTGGCTTTTAGATATCAGTAAGTTTTTCGTTGAAAATAGCGATCTGATAAGCTATACTTAATTTAAACCAGAATGGCAAATGAAGCAATGAAATTAAGTGAAACACTAAATAAGGAACCAACTGATTCAAAAAACGAAAGTGCAGTAATGAATAAATTATATTTAAGAAAATTAAGAACACCCTGTGAAAAACTATGTCAATGTACAAGAAAAAAAGTACAAGTATCATATCATGATTAATTATTTTCTTTTTTCTTTTCTTTTCTTTTTTTTTTTTGCTCTTTATTTTGTGTTTTTTCTCACTGCTGCTGATTCTAATAAGAAAACATTTTAAAACCGTATTTATTCAAAAAAAATGAATTGTTCACTCTGGTCACCTAAAGAGCTACCATACAAATAGAATTAAAGAAAATCACAGGGGTACGCAATTACAACAACGCTATTGGACGCACATGTCTCATCTTACATTTAAGAAGGGGTAAGTGCGAACCCTGGCTTAAACACAGACTGATTAATGTATTAAACCAAAATAAACTATGTAGACTCTAAGTGATTATTACTGAATAAAAACAGCTTACATTTGCTCACTTGATCTTATTAAAGGGACAAAGGAAGAATCACAGACACAACTCTCTCAATCTTCAAATCACAGTTGTTCGTAAGACACGTGGGATATCACTGATTGCGTTTCATTCATGCAAGCAAGTGCTGATCTCTAGTAATAGGAATTATCCCAAAGCAATTACCTAACATATTTTATATGTGCCAGAAGTTTTTTCCTGCTCATATTCACATAATTTAAGGTGGACGCACTTACCCCGCTAGGTAGGGAAAGTGCGTACCTTAGAATAGGTGTCATAAACCAGGTCACAAAACCTATGCTTATGGTTTATTTGACATATTATATGCTTGAAAATCTTAGTAAAGGATCTGGAAAGAAAACTTAAAAAAAAATTGTGAATGTACAAGATTTTTCAACAGAGCAGCATCCTTGAGAACATGAACTTTGAAAAAAAGGGTACGCACTTACCAGAACTCACCCTACTGTTTTATAGACACTGTTTAAAACAAATATTTTAAAGTTATAGGAACCTGAACAGAATTTTATGCACAAGCTTTATCTTTTCGTGTGCTTTTCGCTCTTTGAAAGAGAAAAAAATGTATGTGCACGTTTAACTATTTAACTCAACTTTTGTTTTCCAAAAATTTTTTTTTTTTTTTTTACGTATAGCCGAAAAAGTTACCGCTGCATAAGTAAGTTAAAGCATGACTGTGAAAATTTTTGTTTTATGTGTATGTATATGATACAATTTTAATTTTAATTATTTCTTTATTTTGCTTTTTTATTTATTTTAGTAATTACAAAACAAGTCTTTGCATGTATAGTTTTTTTCCAATGGAAAAAAATACTAGTGTTAAATGTGTTTTCTGTTAATGTAGTTACTAAAAAATTCAATACTGAGCCAAACTATGAAAAATGTGTGTGTCATACTTTATATTTTAAGATGTTTCCTCACATTAAAATTTAAAAATTTCGTTCTTTGCGTCATGTTTCCAGAATTAAAAAAAAATAATGTATTTTGTGTTGAACAAATATCGAGATGAACCAAAGATACCTGTATTGATAGGATATAGCTTTGAGCCAGGCTAATAACTTATGTTAAATGAATTTAATAAATATTGTGTATTAATTTTCAACGTCTGCACAAATGTTTGAGAATATTTCTTCCGTTTTATACGAACACATAAATTACTATTCAAACATTATGAAAGTCTGAGAAACACAACGGTATTTAAGGATTTCCGCCCCGCCACCTGTTTTTTTTTTTTTCTTTCTTTTTTTTTCAATTTTAATTATTTTTGGGTTTAGGTTTGATAGAAAAGTTTAAGAAAACGGCTATGGTGTAGTATGGCAATATGAGACATCGAGAGAAGGATTGGGAAACATTGCGATATCCCTATGCCAAAAAAAAAGTGTCTCTATGCCAAAAATAGTTTGAGAGGGCTTAAAAATACACGAAATGATTTTCCGTTTAATTACACACATTCAATATCTTCTATCTTCAGTTTGATTACTTCAAGAGAACTGGAAACCAATTTTTAATGTTTGTCCCCACGTTCTTTCCTTCTTTCTTTCTTTTCAATATTATTATTAAAATTTTTATTATTATTATTACTAATTCTAATTTCTCGCAAAGTGATTTTTTTTTTTTTTTTGTAGATGCTTTTAAAAGAAACCATACATTATTTTTCGTCAATTTCTTATTCTAATCTTAGGTATGAACTTAGATATAAAAATTGACATTAATAAACGTCGCTTGGTTTGAAAAAAATACTTTTTTTTATGATATTATTCATGACAAAATAGTCCAGGCTAGTGTCCATTGAAATGTCATGATACCTAAAATTTTTATATATATGACATTTTTTGGTGGTTTCTATATGAATTTGACCTGCTGATTCCGAATCCGTTGAGTGCCAGACGCTAAACCTTGAGCATTTTTGTCAAAATGGCGAAATCCAATATGGCTGCTATAAAAGGTATGAAGCAAATTAATGGAAACGTAAGTGCAATGAAACATATTTTACACTTAAAAATGATTGTACTCTTTAGTCAAAATACAATTCTATTGAAAATAAATATTTATGAAAAGTATACGAATAAAAAAATTTACCAAATAGTAAAATTCAAGATGTCAGCCTAAAAAGTTGTAAGGTTTAATTTTCAGGTATTAATCAATTTTTAAACCGTAATGGACCTGAAAATGGAATGTTTTAACAAAGATAAATGTTTAAAATGATATACAGGGATCATAAAAAATGTGATTTAGCCTAACAATAACACTAAAAATATTTAGAAACATTTCAAATTTAAGTTTCGGGATTTTGCCGGTTTAAATCAATTTCCTTGAAGAAACAAGTTTCGTTTACGAAAGAGCTTCCTATATTGATACAAGTTGCATGAAAGCGGACTTCTCACTGTTGTGAAAGGTATTTTTAGCTACCAGTTGGAAGGTATATCCAATGTGTTTGTTTAGTGTTTCACTTTCAGCTCGATTACGGATTGTCCAGATTGACTTCAGCCAAATAACGGTATGTGCAATCTTTCGATGTTGTAGTTTTGCAAGAACTGCAAACTTATAAGCAGCTCAGCTATTTGCTTGCAATTTCTGCCTTAGCACAGGCCAAATTTGTTAAACTGCTCCAGGAGCCTTCCTGGTAAGCCAGAAAAGTGCCGACCAGAAGAGTTTTTGGAAAGTTCCCAATTTCTTGCCGTAAAGTGACTGACTTTTATTTGGAAGGTTTCTAAATTCTTTAGGAAGGTTACTGACTTTAGCTAAGTAGTGAATCATAATCATATCAGCTTCTTCATGAGAAACAAAAGCTTGTTGAATTCCAACACCAATTTAATCGGAAAAGGATTGGTAACAGTAACAATTACACATTGGTTTGGGGATCGAACACAGTCTGCTCACAACAAACTTAATTATTTGCGTCTTATTTGGTAAAACTTTCAGTACGAT
>JAXGGA010012922.1:0-37054 GCA_038373865.1 Uloborus plumipes | reverse complement strand
ATTTGTTGCACTGTATTAACTGTACTTTACCATATTAATGTGTTATAATTTACTATTTACTAGATGCGTTGCCCGGCTTTGCACGGTCTACCTTGAGAATAAAACTTTTGTCAAGCAACGCGTGTCTATAAGTCCCGATTGCATTATTAAAGTCGATATTTTCCCGGCATCTAGTGCGAAAAAGAAATCAATCGCCAAAAAAAGTTTTAAATCCCGTCGTAACAGGAAAAGCCTCAAAGCAAAGGTCTCATCAGAAAGATCGAAGAAAATACGTCCTAAAGGAAATTTTCTCGCGCAGCTTTGGAAATTACTAACCGCTTCACCCGGCAAAAAGATACAGGCGTTTTTAAGTTAGTAAAAATCGATTTCAAATTGGATTTACAGAAATCGTCTGTTCTAATTAGCGTGAAAAAAATGAATGGTAAAAAAAAAAGTTGAATAAAAATGGGTTGCCATTTTTTTTCTTGAGCGTAAACTAATTTTCTAAATATGGCCGATTTTAACAGCATTCAGTGGATTTTTCGCAAAATATCGCCAATAGCGCAAAAATTGAATCGAAATTCAAGAAATCATTTTCTTCGGCAAATTTGTCGCCAACTTGGCGAGCTGTCACCAAGTTGGCGTCAAACACTTGGCGGCCAAAAGCTTGGCGATATATCGTCAAGTGATTGCGCCAATTCATATCACTTTTGTCTACATTAAAATTAACACTGATTTACCCCAAAAAAGGGGTAAAACACCCGATTGGGAACATTCGAATGCAACCACAAGGGGAGGTACACAACTAGACCTCCCTCAAAGCCAACATATCAAATTAGAATCTTCTACGGTATACAGTTTTTGAGTTACGCGACATACCTACATACGCACATGCATAACATGCGTACATACAGTCATACAGCCGTACATAAAGTCATACTAATATCAACCACTGTTTTTTTAATACAAATTATGTTTTTAAGGAGTTATTCATCTCGCAACGTGGTTAAATTCGAAATCAGCATCGTTATTCATCGTCTTGTTAATATCGGAACAATTTGCCCCAACCACGGAACAACTTGCCCCAAGACGGGGTTAGTTGTTCCTTTTCGGCTTTACTTGCTATAAAATTAATTATTAAAAAACCTTACAAAATACAACTCAAAAAACAGTCTGTATATCAAAGGGACATATAATACTAAGTTTTAACCTCGGAATATTAATTCTAGAACCAAGTTTTCAAAACGAATTTTGAGCTTAAACAAAAAACGGAACTTTTAGCCCCGCTCTCCCCTACTCATGACAGACTCCCCTCCCCCCTTTTCTTTTTTTTTTTTTTTTTTTGCATTTTCATGTCTAGTTAACATAAAATACAATGTGTTCATGTAATATTATTGCCAATAATATGAAAATTGGTCCTAAGAAATTTGATAAAATTTTGGAATTATTTTGGGAAAATTAAGAAAATGAAAAAAAAAAAAAAAAATGATTGGGATAAATTACTTACTGTTTCTAACTCGAAACTATAAAAATAAGAAAAAAACTGTGATGGTGAAATTGATAGTGTTAAAAATAATTATCGCTCGGCCCATTAATTGGTGATTAATGGGCCGATTATCAATAGCCGATTAATCGGCCAATGTGCTTATCGGTGCATACCTAGTCTCAGTTTTAAAACTTTTTTGTGCAACAATAATCCACGAAAACTACTATGCCACACAATCTAACCTATGCAATTTCTTTGCTTTTTTAACTTTAAAAAATAGTTCAGTAGAACTCCGTAATACAGCTCTTCGGTATGCCGCGTAATTGGTTATACTGCAAGTGCATTATGCCTCGTTATTTTGAGAAACGGGAAAGTCGCGTTTTCTTTCACTTGCAAAGTCTCTATGGTATCGTGCGTCCAATATTTATTTACGTAAAATATATCCGTCTGCATTCTGAGCCGTTTATGCTGTTCAAAGAAAATGTTTACTAGCTGTTTTCTATTATGAGTTTTTGTCACATTTAGGCTATGATTACTGTTTCTATGGGGCGGTATATTTTCATTTAAAGGTAGTTTAATAAAATTCTATGCGTTCAATATGATACGTGATATGATTTCAATAAAAGTTAAAGGGACATTTAACTCTGGGTATGTTAGTAATTTGCTATGCTATTTTACTGCCATCAATTCAAAATTAATGACAATAAAACGAAATCAGGCGCAGAGTTGAGATTAAAAAAAGTTTGAACCGAAAAAAAGAATAGGCAAAGAAGAAACGAATATACGGACTACAGGTCCTCTAACTTATATTTAGGAAAATCAAAAGCATAGAAAAGTTTTACGAACATTACTACGGCCAATAAACACCGAGATGGGAAATTCAGCAGTTTGTGACTTAGACCACTTTACACTCGCAGTCAATAGCACCTTCTGGGGGGGGGGGGGGGATAGCAGCTAACATGGGTTTAAAATTGCATGCGTACATAGTGCTTTTTTAAACTGTACGAGCTTTTGTGGTGTATCTTTACATATCATAGCATAAAATTTGTGTTTCTTTTTCATTAGCAATGAAAAGTGTAATTAATTTTGTGTTTTTACTTCAACAACCTATTATTCTTCTGAAAGGGCGACATGTTCCAATCTTATCTTCTGGAACATCTTGTATATGCAGACCCGTCATTTAGGGGGGGGCAGGGAGGGGTTATTTCCCCCCCCCCTGACTTTGGGAAATCAATGTATTGGTATATAAGTGGGCGTGGTTTTTGCCACTTTTTTGGAAATTTTACATTGTGTATGCACCCTTTGCCCCCCCCCCCTGGAAAATATCGAAATGGCATCCCTGTGTATATGTAAGGGCTATTATATGGTAACAGACTAACAGTTAGAGGGGAAAATAGGCTAGCTGCTTTAGAAAAACTTAAATGCTCATTCAAATTGAGGTTAGACATTGCATTTTATGGCAGAAATGAGGTACATGTAGTTATTTTCAGCAAAATAGTACATATCATTAATTATAAAACTACAAAAGTTCACCGTAACCGTTATTACAAATTACAATTATTTCAACATACCTTTACATTTATGCCTATTACGTTTAACATAACTGATTATTCTTTCATGAAAGCAATATATTTGATGAAAAAGAGATTTGGAAGTAGTTCTGCCACAAAATTTGTTCATTGTCATTTGTAAATATAGTGAAAAAGATATTTGCATGCGTAACAGACTAACATTTGATCAAAAACAAATAAACAATGATGTAACTGCCCCAGTTAAATATATTATATTCCCATATGTATTTCATTTCGAGTCACATTAATGAAATAAAAGAGATATAGTTTATGTAAAATAAAGCAACGATGCTCCACATGCAATACATGGTCTGCATACCCCCCGGCAAGTTTTTTGATCTAAACAAAAAAAAAAAATGTGTAACGTTAACTTGGAATTGCCCATAAGTAGTCCTCAAGTGATACAACACCTAATACATGGCCTCCAGTGCTGTCACATTTTTCTAAGTTATTATTATGTTTTAACTTATTCATTCACTTATTACGAAGTAAGAGAGGTAATTTGTGATGTACCACACACTATCTACAAACTCGAATCTGAAACGAGCTTTATTCGTGAACCAAAACATGATTGAAAAATTTCCGATCATGTTTTATTTTACGAATAAGATCGGAAAATTTCCGATCAATACTTCTATCAGAAATGATTCCACTGAAACAATCGAAGAGCCATTTCCGAATAGCTAGTAACTGAGATGTCTAAAAACGCAATTCTTAAAAATATATTCCTTTTAAGGCTTTAACTCAATTCTTACTTGTTTCATGATAAAAATGAAACCACGAACAAATCAATGCATGATTCGTGTATAAAATATATTGAATGTGATGTATTAGGATGTCTTCTTTCGTTCAAAAACGTTGCACTGGAGCTCCTTTTTGTATGACGGATAAGAACTGCGTAAAGAACAGTATTTTTTTTTTCTGGAGTTTCCACGAAACCGTAAAAAACATTATTTGTAACACATTTCACAATATGGCACACTGCAGTTAAAAAAAAGTACATAAAATCGTCTTGAATGCATTTGAAAGATATTTCCTTAAGGGGAGAAAATGCATTTTCTGTTTCTACTGCAAACTTTGTAGCAAAGTGAGATCTGACATAAAAGTTATATTTATTTGTATATTACAGAGAATGTTGGTTTAATCTTCATGCAAAAAAATGTTTTTGTGAAAAAAAAAGATGGTCACATCATTTGCTTCAAAATTTACTCAAGGCCAAAGAAGCCAAATATCGTTCGGAATTGAATGTGAAAAATTGATACATCTAATTTTTGATTATTAAGGAATTAAAGTATACATAAGGCAAAGCTTTTGTTTTTTTAAACGTAACAAATTATTTAAACCAAAAAGGAAAGAAAGAAAATTTTCTCACACTCGAAGGGTACGCAAAAGATATACTGATGCTCCAATAGAGTCATTACTTCATACTGAAAATTGATTTTACCAAAAAGTTACACATCAGTTTTCTGTCCCTGTAAAGGGCTATCCCAAATAACATTCATGTTCATAGCGCTGTATTCATATAAAACCTATTTTTTTCCTCCAGATAAAGAGAGGAAATTGCGCACTTGCTTGAAGCAAAAAAATCAGTTCGCCATAAAGTGATTCATTTTTAATTTGTAGGCACAATCCTCGAAGGTCAACAGCGGGACCGTAGTAATTTTGCTCGAGACTTTTTCATAAAAATAAAATTGAAAAGCAAGGCTAAGAAGCAAATGATAAGGCGTGAAAAAGCACGGATATCCGAAGATATTTAAGAGCTACATGGATTGTATTCTAAGGTTTCGGAAAAGCCCTTTCATGTTTCTCACATCACTCCCCTTTAGTAGTCCAGCTCTAGATGTATCCATTCTTCCCTTATTATAATACAATTGCGCAACAAAGAAAACGTTTCTGGATTCTCCTTGACCTCCAAGCTGGAGGATTAAAGGGTATTTCAACCAAGGAGAATAGCTGTTTCAACATAGTTTTTGGAAATAAGCAGTGCCATGCTATCAACCTACACTTAAACAAGAGAGGGGGACGAAACTGTCTAAAATGGAAAAAAAATGATAAAAAATATGAACTGGTAGAGGACTTGATTCACTTAGATTGCCCTTCATCAAACAAAAGGTCAGTTTCTTGACCACCTGTGTCTGACTGCAGATTTTGCATTTTGAAATTATTATTACTTTTCTTGTTCTCAGAAGAAAATTGTAATGAGTTTGCATCGTTTGCAACCCCCCCCCCTCCTCTAGGAAAAATTCAAAATGACGGGCTTGATTGCCAAATTAGGACCCTATATATTTTTTTACTATGTTTTTTTAAGTCTCATTCCCTTATTTTTTACATCTGGTCAAAAACTAACAACGAAAAAGTTAGGTCGGTCAAGCAATTTTAAATGGTGCCGCAGAGGCTATAAATGTGATCAATTTCTTAAAAAAGAAAATGTTTTTTTTTTTAATCAAATTTAAATAAATAATAAAGTAAGATTTTATTTACCACAAAAACTAAATAAATCAAATATGCATCAAAATATAGTCTTAAATTTATTACAATAAGGGTAGAACTCAAGGGTTCAGATCACGAGGCGATCCGAATGGAACTGCTTATATTACTACAGTTCGAGAGACGGTGAAGGATGCTTACCGAGGCGGTAGCCTTCTCGTATGCTGTAATAACGTATGTATTTTGTGGTTAAGCAATTCCAGTCCTTATAATTTAGGCTGCTATTAAATATTTGTTTTAAATTGAAATAGAAATAAAAACTGTTATTACAAAAATTGGGGAATTACTTCATTTTTCACTTCAAATTTGCAGCACGGATTATCATTAATTTTTTTCTGAAAAAAAGTGAGTTACTTCTAAACCAAAAGGAAAAGAAATAGGAAGCGCGATTTATAAAAAAAATGTAAAATTAGTTTTTCGCCTATATGCCAAATACCATTCCACTATATATGGATGGGTGTGTGTGTTTACCATGTAGATAAAAAGCTTTCTCAAATCTGTGGAAGAAAACATTAGGTTTTTATTTACGAACTTTTATTTGCTATAACCTTGGAAAATGGTGATACTTTCACCTCAAACCCTTGACGCGTTTCTTTCTTTCTTCCTCTTTCCCATCAGAGGTTTACTCCACGTGTTAGATAAGCGGAATTGGAAATATAAAAAGACTTTCTTGTGAGTTAGAGAAATATTATTTAAATGGAAATAGAGAGGCAAAAACATTAAAATATTATATATTAAAAATAACAAAAATAGGAGGCTCAATCTGTTTCTCGAAAACTTTTAATAGGGATTAAAATTCTACTCCCGGAATTTTAGAAGTATACTGCCGTACTAAGCGCAAAAGTGGTATAATTCAACTTCGCAGAGATGGCCTATGACTCCTCCTTTTTTCAGGATTGTCCATTTTTAGGAAGGGGTGATACGCAGATGAAAATTGAGGAATGGGATTCACAATTGATGGGGGAGTTTGAATGGGTAGAAATTCTACCTATTTTAAGGAATGGACTCGTTTTCTCATTTGATTGACACCGGCCGTCTCGTCGCGGTTGAATTATATCTGCAGTCGAGCATAAACTGAGATATAACTGCTGATTGTATTAATATAATATATTGTCTGCCCATGGGAAAAACAGTGATGTTCTAGATTCAAACCACAAACTTTTAAAGATTGACCTTGTGATTTGTTGATGGTCATGACAAATGCAAGACGGATCGGAAATTGAAGTCTTTTGAATTCAAACTGCATATCGGTTGGGATCATCGGGATCCTCGGAATGAGCAATCGTTTCTGACAGCTTATCACATATAAATTTCAAGGGAAGTAACGTGTTTGTTTATAATTTACTTCACAAAAAAGTTAAACAACACTCAACGCACCGCTAACTTACAACCTGTTTACAGAGCTCCGGAAGCTGCCAGAACGTGTGCTTTATGTCGCTCAGCCATGGAGGTGTCAAAAAAGGCTTAGTAAAAAGGCTTATTTAATAAGACATTTTTTCTATTTATGTAACTGACACACATAAATTATAGCCTATGTCCGTCTCCTGGCTCTAATCTACCTACCCACCGGTTTTTAGCCATATCGGTACAGCCGTTCTTGAGTTATAAATAGTGTAACTAACACGACTTTCTTTTATATATATAGAAGATATGGAAATAAAATGCCAAACTTTAAAATTTCGTGAATGAAGGGCAAATAAAAACATAAAAATGACACACCCGCACATAAGCATGAAGCAGATGTTTCAACTTGAAAAGTATATAACAAAAAATTTGTTTAAAATTCAAGGTTGAAAAATATTTACTGTATGTGTCCAAACAGAAATTACTTATAACGTATTCCTACATATACTTGAAACGTGTGTTTCTTTTTTTCTTTTTTAAATCGTTATGTTAATTTTATTAACGTTGAACACTCGTTGGTCCTTTATTGTCTTTGAAATCTAATTGAATTGTAAGAATTTTTAAAAAACACCATTGTGTTCTGACATTTATCTTTTCATTTCACCGGTTTACCTCACGTGCTAACATAAGCAAACTAAAAAGATAAAATGTTATTGTTATGATTTAGAGAAATCTTATTTATGTCGAATGAAAATAAAAACGTAATAAACGATAGAATGTTACATGCTAAAACAAAAATAATACAAGCAGATGCTTTTAACGTAAAGATCATGTTACAAATATTTCCTTTCAATGCTTGCATTTTTTATGTTTTTGCTGATTGTATTACAGAAAATTACTTATAATTTTTTATTACTTTTAATATTATTGACTTGAAATTGTTAAACAATTATGGGCCTTTAATTTTCCCAAAAATTCAATTGAATGTAAGAATTCTTTAAATAGGATTGTCTTTTGACATTTGTGGTTTTATTTATGCCTTTCTTATATATGAGAGAAAGCGACGATGGTTTGACTGCAAACTAACACTTATTAACAGCGAACACTTATATGTTTTCACTGTTTCTTTTTTTAAAAAAATATTTAACTTATTTCTGTTATGACTCGAGGGATTTATTTAATTATTATTTTAACAAGTTTTAGTTTTATTAACTTGGAAATGCTGAGCACTTATTATTCTTTTATTTTCTTTGAAACCCAACTGAATGAAGATTTTTTTAAAAACAACAGTCTTTTGACATTAATGATTACTCATACGCTTATCGAGCACCTGGAAGAGAGCGACAATGGCTGCAAATGATCACCGTTTTGTCAGGGTCAAAATTCGAAAAATAAAGACTGCAGTCATTCGTTTATTTTATGCTTCTGAAAATGCTTCCTTTGTCGTTAAATCAAATCTTTCTTAAAGCATTGGTTGATTTTGAGAAAGAATTTTAAAAAGTACTTAATTTTTTTACATCGCTTTTTATTTTAGTAGGATTAGCTTTGTTAAAGGAAAACTAACTTGTGAGGAAAAAAATCAGTATTATTTGTAACAAAAATTTAAAAGAGAGTTTATAGTCGTTCTCTGCAATTTATCTAAGTAGTACACTGCTCCGCGCAACTGGGTTTCTGAATAACAAAATGTGACTTTATCCTTATCAGATTTCTAAATTTTTAGTTTCTAATTTATTTGCATGATTTTAGTTTAACAGATTCATTAAGCTAAATCATCGTCAAGTTTCTTCTTCTTGCCTGAAGTAAAGAGCAAGTATCGTTCGCTATGTAAGATTCTCTGAAACAGATCTCTATCAGTAAAAACGGTATTATAAGAATACATCTTTCAACTTTTGCAAATTTACTTTGAATCCATCATAAAAAACAAAATAACAATAGTTACCCAAAATCTTATTTCAGTCACCTGTGTCAATTAAGGATTTATTATTTAGCCAATGATCTTATATTCTCATCTTTTCTTTGTCATATATTTTACTTTCAATTACAAAATGATCTTTGATCTTCTCATCTTAAATTTCTTTGTCGGAAAATATCATGTAGAATTGATCACAAGCCAAATTAAAATCTAAATTTTTCTGATGCGTTTTTTTTTAGTATTTGATTTTAAAAGTATTTGTTCTGACATTAGATAATTGTTACATTGAAATTACTGAATTTCTTTGACGTGAAGAGAATGTAAAAATTAAAATTGTTGTAGCGGGGGAGGGTCATGACGCACACTGCACCATTGAAATTTTTAGAGGTGTTTTAGAGGTATTTTTTCCTTTCTTTAGGGTTCTAAGGGGGTTCTTTTTTATGGTATTTGAGGGTGGGGGTGCGCCATTGCTCATGAAGGGATGGGCACCCCTGAAGAAGTTGTCAGTTGTGTACTAAGTAGCGTCACATGTGTGAACATTTCTATTGGAAAATGACGGGAAGAAAATGAATATTTATCAGTTTCGGAACTGCTATACTGATGGATTCCGGAGCTCAATATCAATGAGCTCCGCTGCTAATCCCCTAATTTGTAAAAAATCATTACAAAAACGGGAGTGCAGGAACTGTTCTCTCATGTGAGTTCCCATATGCAAAGTAAATCCTGATTGATTGTATTAGAAAAAACTAAATGTTAGAAAAACATTAATAATTTCAAGAAACAAACATTATTATGATTTTTCCGAATTAGCTTGTTTCAGCTAAGATAAAATTTTATATGGAGATGATCCCCTTGAAACCCTCTGATATCGCCCTTCTCACCCGAGAATAGCAGGGACTAGAAAGGAGAGCGAAACTCTGCAAATACCATGACCCCTCGGATAGCGCAGAGAGTGGGGATGTGATTAAAGGTGGATTCGGAAAGCAGCTATAAAAATAAACCAATAAAGTATCCAGGGGGCGATTGTAAGGGCCCGAGTTATTTTTTCTTTTTTATTTTAATGGTTATTTGCTCTGCTGCGAGATTGAGTTCTGAGTTTAGTAGGTGTTTCTGTTTTGCCACCGAAAAGACTTTCATAGAGAAACATAAAGAAAGCACTTTCGTTCAAGATTAGCGCTTTGCATTTCCAGAAATTACTTTTGCATTTGTTTAAAGCGTAGTAAAATATTGCTGCGGCGGCAGCTTATTTCGGATCATATGGTTCCTTTTACTATAGATCTTTTTCTTTTTTTTTTTCTTTTTTCTTCTTAATATGAATGCTAAAAGCATTTCAACACAAAAAGAAAGTTGTCCGCATTTTCTTTTATCGACATTTAGAAGATTTAGAGCCGATTTTTACCACATACGACAGATAAAATAATAATAATGATAATATTAATAAAGAAAGAAAAAAAAGAAAAGAAAAAGGAAAAGAAAAGAAAAGAAAAGAAAAGTCGCGTCCACAATGACTTTTTTTTTACTAACCGATCTTATTCACATTTATATTCTTGTCTGAACATTACATATTTACTAATGAATATTCAAAAGCTTCAGCTTTTACTGTATGAATTACTTAGTACTTTTGGATAAAAAGTCAATAATTCGTTGTGACCTAGTTTTTTAATAAAATTATACACAAGGAAATATTTACTTCGCTTGGACATAGTCATATATTTTGGCATATTTCTTACTAATAAATCGAGTATTAATTATCTCGGCCCTACTCACTAATAAATAAGGATAGCGGAATGAGAAGGGGGGGTCGTGGCACAGACTGCGCCATTGAAATAGAGATGCTTCATTTTATAGCGGTTTTCATCTCATTTGGTGGTCTCGTTGTTGGTGTGTGCTCAATAGCATATGAGGGGGTGTGCCACCACCTTTGGGGAGGGGGGAGCACTCCTGAGTAAAGTCTCTCCTTTTTTGAAGATTTTTGAGTTCTATCTCGGTATCAATAAATCCCTTCACATAATTTACTCTATCCTAAACTGTCTTAATTATAATAAGTACTTTGGGAAATAAATGAATTTTTCGTGACATGCATTTTAATGAAAGCTATAAAGTAAAGTGCAGTTCAGAAGTTTTACAAATTTTTATTACGTACGATTTTCTTTGAAATACTGGGTTATGATAACAGCTGTAGCTATTAACGGTAACTCTTAATTAGAGACGGAACAAATGTTTTCGGTTGCCAAATATTCCCTTAATGGAACTATTGATCTGCACTTCACGCTTCAATCAACTGCCCCATACTTTCATGCAATCATTTCTACAATTAGCGCCTTTGTTCAGAAATTGATTTTGTTTAATGTGAATGGTTAAATGAAAAACAATAGCTTTTTACTGTCGCAAAATAGTTCATGCATAAAGGCAGGTTATTGAGCGTTAATGTGTTACTTTATTCGCCCAAATACTTACATTTTGTATTTTAACCCACTATGTTTTTTAATAACACATTATTGAAATCAATAAAGCTTTCGTTTACAGAGCTCTTTCGTTTAGTATTATGGGTGTGCAGTAATTTAAATAATCGAACAGCTATTAGTAAGCTGTTTCCCTAAATTTAACTTCGATTTTTAGTCATTTCTAAAGGATATTATAAAAAGTTAAGCAAACCAATAATGTAGTTTATTGCGATTAATTAAGATTTTCATCAAAAAAGAAATTAACTAATGTATTCATTACTAAAACTCGATCTGCTATTTCCACACTTGATCGATTTGAACTCAATTTACCTGTAATCTGAAAATATATGAGCCATTTTCATTGAAAACATGTGACTTGTTTGTAAATGTGCTACATTTTATGCAATCTGAGGAATGTCTATAGTATTTTAAAAACAAATGCAAACTAATCATCTAATGCTTGATTGGTGTAGGTGAAAAGAGAAGGCAGAAATTTTCAACTAACTTTCTTTTATTACATAACGGTGGTTCAGCATTCTGCCTCTCTCGTTTTCCAGAGAGCTACTGACTCATCGACACTGGCGGCGGGGAGTGAGAGCAGTGGAAGTAGTAGTTAATTCTTAGCCAAATCATACACAGAGAAAAAATATTCCACACTCCCCACCGAACTCTGTTTACAGAGTTCTATAAACTGATAATACTAATCAATTAACACTAAAAAATAACTAAGCTAAATAATCACAATATCAAAATACTGCAAAATTAAATCACAACATAAACACTGATATACACTAAACAAATTAACCTTTTGAGTGAATGAGCAAGAATTAATTTACTTCAAGAGGATAGACCAATTGTACTGACCGCTTAAATAAGCCTCTGGGGGTTTTAATAAGGCAGGATCTTACCAGACCGTCTCTACCTTTATAAGTTTCTTCGATGATACCTAAGTCCCATAAAAATTTAGATTTAGATGGTCCTTGTAGAAGAACTACGTCCTTTGCCTTTAGTTCTGCCTTAGGGACAGGAATCGCAAGATTGTGGGCTGTTTTAAGGGCCAGAAGATAGCTGTCTTTCCATTTGGTCCAGATTCTTTTCAATAAGACGACTTGATACCTTTTCCTCTTCGTCAGGCACTCACTACTGTTGATCAATTCCAAGAAGTGTTGAGGATACTTAAAACTGTTTCTGAAGGGATGAAGAAAATGAGCCGGAGTCAGGGCTTCAGGCTCTCCAGCTTCACTGTACACGAAACTCAGCGGACGATGATTCACTACAGTTTCGACTTCAGAAAGAACTGTAGTCATCTCCTCAAAGGTAAGCAAAGCTCGTCCAAGGATCTTCTTCAGAGGATCTTTAATGGTCTTCATCAGGCGTTCATAAAACCCTCCCCACCATGGCGAGAGTTCCATGATGAATTTCCAGGTTATTCCTTCAGAAGCAACAAAATCTTGGATTTCGGGATCTCGAAATATCCTCTTAAAGGAGGATAACTCTTTGTTTGCACTCTTGAAGGTCTTAGCATTATCGGAATAAATGATTCTGCAGTTTCCTCTACGGGCAAGGAACCTCCGAAACGCTAAGAGGAAATTCTCTGTTGACATATTGGAAACTAATTCCAAGTGTACTCCTCTGGTTACTGCACAAGTGAAGAGACATATGTAAGCTTTCTGTCTCTCTTCACCTTCTTTGATGTAGACTGGTCCGGTGAAGTCCACTCCAACCACGCTAAAGGGTGGTGTCATGGCCAATCTGTCTCCAGGAATGGGTGCCGTCATCTGAGTAGCTGGTTTCACGGCAAATCTTCGGCAGATGAGACAGCGCTTGATGAGCTGTTTGATGCACTGTCTTCCCTTAGGAATCCAAAACTTCTTTCTAACTCTAGTCAGAGTGTAGTCTACTCCCGAATGAAAGGATCGTTCGTGTTCTCTTTGTACTATGAGACTTGTTAACGTCGCTTTGTTTGGGAGAAGTACGGGCTTCTTTTCTTCGTACGTCAGGTGATCACCTTCTTCCAAACGGCTTGATACTCTTATGATTCCATCTTCATCCAGGAATGGGGACAGGGTGAAGATAGAAGAGTCTTGGTCAACCGACCTTCCTCGTTGGAGACACTTCAACTCTGACGGGTAGAACTCTGCCTGAACCTCTCGCAAGAGGATTTTCTCAGCTTCTTCAAGCTCTTGCGCCGTTAGGTTTTCTTCAAAACATCTTCTTCCTCTTGCTGCTGATACGAATCTTCTTATCCAGGCCATGATTCTTAGAACCTTCAAGTATGAGCTATACTTAGATGTGTCCAGCAGCTTCTTCTTCGGCTCCACTACGCATTCGTGAACAGTCACATCCTTCATCTCAAGCGTGTGGCGATCTACTTCATGATGTTCTTGTGAAGGCCACTCCTCCTCGGCACGAGACAACCAGTCGGGACCATGGAACCATAGACGTGACTCTCGCAGGACGGAAACGGGAATCCCACGAGAGATCAGATCCGCTGGGTTATCTTTACCAGGCACATGGAACCAATTCGCTTCTGAAGTCAGCTTCTGGATTTCCTGGACTCTGTTGGACACGAACTGTTTCAACTTGAGGGGAGAAGATTTGACCCAACACAGCACAATCAACGAATCCGTCCAAAGGCAAATTTCGTCCACGCGGATAGTAGCACTAAGGGAGTTCAACACTGTTTTACACAGTCTTGCTGAGAGAACAGCCCCCATAAGTTCCAGACGAGGTAAAGTTTGTTGAAGTTCATGAGTCTTTGATTTCAATGGCGATACTCTACCTTTCGCCGATATTAATGATGTTACTATTTTACCATCACGAGTTATGATTCTGAAATAGGATACAGTACCAAAAGCTTTTAAACTGGCGTCAGAAAATATATGAAGTTCAATACGATCTACAATCCTATTCCCTGTCTCGAAAAAGTAGTAACGCGGTATTTCCCACAAATTCAATTCTCTTATATCGTCGCACAACTGTCTCCATGTGGACCCGATTTCTGAAGAAAGAGTTTCATCCCATTCTACGTTTGCCTTCCACAACGATTGGATCAACATTTTTATCCTGATAGTAAAGGGACCAAGAAAGCCTATGGGATCAAATATCATACCCACTACCCTCAAAATATGACGTTTCGTCAAAACTGGCATTGCAATAACCGTGATCAAATTTCTCATATCAAAATAAAGAATGTCCTTATCAGGATTCCAACCCAATCCCAAAACTTTAAGGGGGTAACTACCTTGAGCTAGACTTTTATTCACGCTTTTCCCGTTTTCTACATGGACACCTGAGTTTTCCCACAATTTACAAAGTTCTTTACTGTTACTTTGCCACTTCCTTAACTCCATGCCAGCATCCTTAAATACTTGGGTACATTCAAGGCTAGTCTTTAACGCTTCTTCTACGGTCTGTCTGCCACTAATTAGATCATCAACGTACAGATTTTCATTTAAGATTTGGAAGGTTGATGGTAAGTCCTCAGCATAATTTTTTATGTGTTCTTTTATAGTGGCAGCTAACAAAAATGGGGAACAATTAATACCGAAGAGCACACGGCAAAATCGGTAAACTATAGGGTTTTTCTGGTCAAGCTCATTAATCCAAAAGAACCTAGATACATCCCTATCAATTGGATCAAGTTCTAACTGTAAAAACGCTTGCCGTATGTCTGCTGTAATTGCAATAGGATTCTCTCTAAACCTAAGTAACAAATCCAAAATATCAGGGTATAGATTAGGGCCAACATGAAGACAGTCATTTAACGACAACTCATTATTCGCGTGGCTGGACGCATCAAACACAATTCTTAGCCTACTCGTTACTTTATCGTTCCTGACAACTGCTCTGTGAGGCAGATAAAACTCAACCCCTTTTTGACTATTTTCCTCAGGGACCCTCTCTATAATACCTTCGCGTTCATACCCCTCAATTACTTCTTTATATTCATTAAAGAGATCCAAATTGTTTAGAAATCGCAGACGCAATCTACGAAATCTTTCTGACGCCACTTCAAAATTGCTTTTCAACATTTCTCTTGCATTATCCTTCCACAACAGATTAACTGTATACCTGTTACCATCGAATTTAAGATTAGACTTAAATTGCTTTAATTGTTCATTTTCACATAATGAATCACTCTTATCAACTATACCCAACGTTTCCAAATCATGAAACTTTGACAAATCATTTAACACTACTGCTTTACTGACAGAAACACTAGAGCACAAAACCTCTTTTTCAAATTCACATCCCGCCACGAGCCATCCAAATTGAGACTTTATTGCCGTTAAATGTGGCGTTATTTCAACCCTATCGTTCAGCACAGTTTCCCAAAAAACATCTGCACCTAACAAAATATCGCACTCGCATATTTCTCCTTCACGCGCGCTAACATCTGCAAGATCCAATCCAAGGTCTTTCATTTTCTTTATTATTTTTTCCGAGGGGGGTAGAATCGGCGCCGAACTTATAGTTTCGGTTATCAAACATTCCACAACCTTTTTCTTATTGCTTTCTTTTTTGTTTTGTAACTCAACGCGAACCACAGGATATGCTTTTTCTTTCGCACTTTTTGCCCCAAAAGAGAACACTGAAAGATTTTCATGATTTATTGGTTTCAAATCTAAACTTCCAGCTAAGGATTCACTAATGAAAGATCTATGCGACCCTTGATCAAGGAGAACACGTACGTGCTTAGTTTTGGTTCCCGATTTAGCAATAACAGAGCACGTTTGCAACATAACTCTTTTCTGTCCGGCAATATTATTGTGATTTTGGGAAACGGAACTGAACGACTGTGTCTCACCTTTTTGGTCCGATTCTGATACATAATTACAAATTGACTCATGGTGGGATCTAGAACCACATTTACAAATAGTTCTGTTTTTACAAAAACGCCAAACATGATTCTTATTGAAACACTTTAGACATCTATACTCTCTTTTTAACTTTTCTACTTTTTTATCCAGTTCAACATCACACTTGTACTTATCATGAGACTTATTACAAAATAAGCAATTAGGAACAACAGTGTTAAATGCAGCAGCTGAGGCCTGATAGTTATTTCTACGATTGCCAAAGGATGGGTTTTGGTTTTCAAATTTTCTGGCCCTTTGAGAACTATTGTTTTGACTCGTCAGCGTAATCGCCGATTCTCGGCATTCTACCTCATTTCTTAGATATTCAATAAGCTCATTAATGTTAAACTCATCCCGAGATTTTTTCTTACGGTTATATTCTAAGCCCATTTCTCCCGGCATTTTCTCTAAAATAACGGGACACAATAAACTACCATAAGAACCCGTTGTCACGTTCAAAGAACTTAAACTTCGAATATGCATCTCACATGTATCATAGAATTTACGTAAACCTTTGACATCACGGGCATCTCTAACACCAGGAATATCTAATAATTTTTTCATATGAGCACTAATTATCAAGTCAGTACGACCAAAACGATCCTTCAATAGTTTCAAGGCTGAGTCATAGTTCACAGCGGTCAACGCAAAACCCGAAACGGCACTTAATGCCGATCCCCCCAAGTAACTTTTTAAATATGTAAACTTTTCAACTTTGCCTAAACAATCATTGCTATGAATGGCATTGTCATACTGGTTATAGAACTCAAGCCAGTTAAGGGGATCACCATAGAATTTAGATAAAACTAATGTCGGCAATTTAAATTGCTGCTGATTTACACCGCCGCCACTATTCGCTATCAACTCAGAATCAGAATGCACAATAGCAGTACTAATGGGAGCGACACTCTGCTTGTTAGAATTTTTTACGTATCTCTCAATTTTTCCTCGAAACATAATAATTTTCTCATTATAATCTTCACTCGTTAATACTTCGTTTTCAATCTCATCTTCCTTTAAAAATCCTAAAATCTCCTGATCTAATTCTTTCAGAGATTGAAACTTCTCGATCAACTGATCGGAATAGGTTAGCAATTCATCACATTGGATGTCCAATGTGTATGCATCATTCAAAACAGCAGCCAACGTATTTTGAATTTTTGTAAGAAGCTTGCTGGTTGCTGCTCTTAATCCAGCTCGCTTTTTCTTAAACACAACAGAGTTTCGCTCTTCAACTGTAGATTCATCTTTATCACTCATTTTTAACTAAGTAATAAGGCAAAGAAATACAATTCAAATTACTCTTACTCATTCACTTTACCTCTACAACTTTTGCGAATCCAAAATCCTTTCCCGTCCGATGCACCATAAAAACAAATGCAAACTAATCATCTAATGCTTGATTGGTGTAGGTGAAAAGAGAAGGCAGAAATTTTCAACTAACTTTCTTTTATTACATAACGGTGGTTCAGCATTCTGCCTCTCTCGTTTTCCAGAGAGCTACTGACTCATCGACACTGGCGGCGGGGAGTGAGAGCAGTGGAAGTAGTAGTTAATTCTTAGCCAAATCATACACAGAGAAAAAATATTCCACATATTTCTTTTTAATAACAATTCTACGCATGTCTAATATTTTATTTTTATTTAACTAGAGCACAAGCAAACATTTTGGCAACGTTTTAACTCAACATCCTTTTCCATAGTACTTTACATTGCCGATTGTTTGTTGTCCTCTAAATATAAACACTTTGTAAAAAAACAAAAATATCTTTTTTTCCTATTAAAATTAACCATTTCTCAGAAGAACCTTTTGCAGTTGTATTGTTATTAAAAGTCTAAAATTTATTTCGATTATTATGTGTATTTTGAGCAAAAACGGAACAGCTCCAATGCGTAACAACTAATTGCATATATTTTATAAAATATCGCTAAAAGTAGTTTCGCAGAAGAGCATTCTAACGTAATAATAAATATTAAATTAATTCTGAAAATTAATATAAAATTAATTCTAAAAACCTTTCTTTTGTGATTCCAAAAAATGTTGATGAACTGGAGCTGTCCCTTCCTTTACCGAAGTTTTCAACTAAAGTTTTCAAAAATTTCTTCAAAATCTGACAGTTTAAGAAATGTGCCTTTACTGTTTATACCGTATATACTCCCTGACGCACCAATTATATAGACTCTCTTCTTACCAGTATTGTAACTGCTGAAGAGTATTAAATTCAGGCAATCAAAAGCTGATCACATTTTTAAAAAGTTTTACTTCCATTACTGTCGCCAGTAAACTATATATTCATCATTTATTGTAAAAATGGTTTCTCTCCATATTTTTAAAATACGTATTTGTTTGCTAAATGGTAGCACATTTAGATGTACTTTCAGTATAAAAGCGAAGCAAAGCACTTTCTGAAACATCAATATCTAATGACTAATAGTAGCAGAACACTTGTAATTTTTTCCCCATGGGAAAATTTTTGCTAAGAGCTTTATATAACAACGCACATTAAAACAATTTGCAAGGAGATACACCACTTTTACAATAAACGACGCATATACAAATGTCATATTTCGTAATTGTACATTACTGTCATAGTTTTGCGTTTTATGTAATGCGAGACTTCAGACTTTTTTCATTTCCAATGTTGTAGTTTATATTCTACAAATTATACTGCTTACAATTTATCGTATCATTACTTTTTTTTTTTTTTTTTTTTTTTTTTTAGATCTGTCATTGACGAAGTAATTTAAACCCATGATCTACCACTTTCAATCTCGATTGACAAGCGTGCTCGTTCCTCCCTTGTACCTCGTAATAAGGCCGCGGCTAAAAGAGACCCGATAACACAGAAAGGAAAGTCTCTCTTTTCGTTTATCTGGAATTGAAAAGCGTGACGTTGCTAAGCATTCGGTGACTCTCGAAAAAATGCAAGCTATTAGTATCGAAGGTGAAGGAATGCTGTGTGACGTGGTAGCTCTCCTGTGCAATACATCGGGTTAATTAATTTATACTGGAAAGCGAAACTAACTGATTGTGTGGGATATCAGTAGAGCTGACTAGAGGCTATGTGAGTGACAATTGACAGGTCTTAAATTCACTCCCCACCCAAACATACGCACACCACACAGAAAATTAAATAACCATATGGATAATGACTAATGCAATACTTTTTTAAAAAGAGCAGCATGATCGAAATGTTTCAGCAAACATAAAACTGGAAATTTAGAACAGCAGAAAACAGAGATACCGTAAAATGGGGTGTAAAGGAACAGCGGGGTGATTCAGAACAAAACTTCTTAATCATACAAAGAAATTCTTCATAAATATAAGGTCGAAGTATTTTTGACAGTTAATTTTTTTAGGAAGATAATATTATGAGAAGTAGGAAAAAAATACTTTTGTCATTCTGGTAACCCTATTAGCTTCTATGCAAGGTTGCAAGAGAGAGGCTAAAAAACATCAAGTTTTCATAGTCTGCAAAACTTTGTATGTAAGTAAGTGCACACTAGTTTATATTTCAAATTTAAGAACAGTATTTTTTAATTATGCATACATCTGAGCAACAGAGTACCACAATAGAAGAGGAAACATATTTTAATTGTGGCATAAAAATGATAAATTCTTCATAATGTCATAGGATAAGGATTTGAAGGGTGAATCGAAACACTTTGGTCTGTTGTTCCAATTCAAACTTATTTAAAGGAAACTGTTTGAAAAATCAAGATTCTAACCCCAAGTCAAGACCAGCACAAGGATTTATTACTGTTTTTCCCTTGTCGTGCGCAACTAGATCTTAGATTGAAAGAAAGTCGCATATTTAAAAAGATTTTTGCTCCAGGAGACTTCTTTTTACTTAAAATACGTGGAAGAAAGTCATGCAGACTTTATGTAGCAAAAGTCCAGCACACAAACAGTGATGAATAAGCGGGAAAATCTTACAGGACAATCCCCGAAACCCAGAGATTTTAAGAAACTAAAGAAAAGGCAGCGTTCATCCCAGAAGATGTTATGAAAAAACTTAAACCAAGCCACAAATGCTAGTTTTAAGGACAAGTACATGTTTATGGACGACATGAGTGACTTCAGTTTATGTTAAAGCTATGTATTTGAATTCAAAAGCATTTCTTAAAATTAATTTTTCATAAGTTCAAAATTATTTTGAATTTTGACAAAGCATAAACATTTACTTGTGTAGAAAATAAACTTTTATTTGACAGTAACTATCTGTTCTTATTCTCCTCTATCAATATTACTCATGTTTGTAAGGCCTATTACAGGTTAAATTCTGTACCTCAGAACCAGACTAACGTAAGTCCATTTTCGTCATATTTCGGTAGAGGGGAAAAACGATTGTCGAATACATCGTTTTTCCCTTCTACTGAAAAATGACGAAAATGGACTTACGTTAGTCTGGTTCTGAGGTACAGAATTGAAAAAAATAAAAAAATAGATAAAGATTTTAACAAGGTTTCCCATTGACCCCATGGTCCCAGTCAGGGGCGTGATAGGGCCGCAAGACCGAAGTTTTTACCCAAAAAATCAAATTAAAAAAAACTACTTTTTGTACAATCAAAGCTGAAAAGTGTACCGATTTACCCCATTTCACGGTACATAGTAAAAACTTTATGTAGCAATCGGTAGAAAGATGCATTCTTGAATAATGATAAAAGATAGGACCAATTATGAATTTGGGTTCAACATCATGTAAAACCACCTTTTTTTTTTAGCTATTTTGAGCCTCGGTAAACGAAATGGAATCGAGAATTGATACAAATATTGATTTTTAAAGAACTGGGATCGAAGAGAGAATCAGATTGATATCTGTGATTCCATCAAACAGCTTCCCCCTCCCCCTCCCCCCAACCCAACTCTTCCTTCTTTACATTTTTGTCTCTACATACATGACATGCGTATGTCTCCACATACGTGTTTGCGTGCGAGCGTGTGAGTTGGGTGTTCAGTCAAATCGATCGCACTTACAGTCATGAAATGTGACACATACAGGTAGTTCTTCTCGAAGAAGCAGAAGTAACTTAGAAAATTTTATTTAAGTTATTAAGGTTTTGTTCTTTTTCTTTTCCTTCTCTAACTGATTCTTTGTGTAGCTTCTGAAAATCGTTAACAATTGGTGAACTATTACGTAGGTGAAAATTTCTTGTTTTCAATTTTTAGAACAATATTTCAACTTTTTATTAATTTTTTTGAACTCATTTTTCTGAAATACTAAAAAAATGAAACCGAAACTATTCTTGTGTTTTTATTGTTATCTTGATTTTTGATCAATAGTTTTTTATTTTTTCTTGTGTGTGTAAAACAAAAGACCTTTGTAAATGAATAGAAACAAAGAAAATTTCTTGCCAAAGGAGATGCTACATACATACATCTTTTATGTATTCTACCTTTAAACACAGACTAATTTCCCCCAATTTTTTGCTTCTTTCACACACACACACACAAGTACAATTATTTTTTGTGACCCCAATCTCCGTTAAAAAACTTAAGCACAAATCTTCATCCATCTAGATCAAAATAAAAATTATCCCTGCTATTAAAAAGAGTTTGATTCAAATATACGTTACAGTTAGAACAAAATGTTAATCATGCATTTGTCCTTTACGGAGCTGTTTCCGCTGTATTTATATCAATATATAATACAAAATCGTTGATAATTGAGGCGTTTAGTATCTAAGCCAGCTCAATCCAAAAATTTACAGAAATGTTTTTCTTTCACAATGCAATACTTCTCTGTGTGTGAATGCAATTGCACCGCAAAACGACATGGAACGACCCTTTCAATCAGTTCGAAAACCGCTGTCATAAAACCAGCTTAATACATATCTTCTGCCGCTGTTAGAGCGTACGGGTAACATCAACCACATTATTATTGTTAATTGCTTAATCAACTCATTTTTTTATTGTACAGGTTAGTACATGGCATTTAATTGAGCTATTACTGGAATTTAATTGAAATTTGAATGGGGGGAAATGTTAGAAAAAAAGGGGATTTATTTACAAAATTAGCTTTAACCGAATTACTTTTATCTATAAATAATTAGATATTACTGCTAATTTGAATAAGAAAACCAAAGTGATGTCGTACACCAAAAGATATTTAAACGACGGAAACATCTTTTGGAAAAATTAAGTGCGCAGAGGGTGAAATGTTTTTCATCTGACCTGTAAAATTTTTAAACATGGATTGAGCTGATTTGGGTGAACTTCCCAATTTCCCTACTTAAAATATGTTACATTTTTGTTAAATGCTTAAAAAAAGAACAATGTGTGAGTCACATACACCCCACCTCAATAGTCACACTTTTTTTCAAAATTTGGGACCCTCTAACCCCTACTTTACAAGATATGACACTTCACCTAAACCCTCATTATCCCAAGTCAGGTTATTTTTCCTAAACATATGTTATAAAAATGTGTGATGTCACACTTTTTGTCTCCCCTCCCCCCTCCCCTTGTCACAAACTCACAATTTCATGAGCTCCCTTCTTCCCCTTAAAGCGTGGCACAAATTATGAGCAGCCCCAAATTATATTTTTTTCTTCATGGACCAGAATCCTTTCATTGCATTGAATGCTTATTTCGACAAAAACTTCATTTCGTAATCACATCTAACAATTGCTTGTTCCTTTTGAGGACTACGCTTATTAAATAAAGCTTGAGTAAAAAAAAAATGCGCACCTTGCTTTTGATACGTAATCGATTAAAAACAAGCTGCGACTACTTCCTCTCTATAACACTCCTAACAATTGGCTGCGAAACATAAGTTACTCCTCTAATTATTAGATATCACTTCAACATAATAAACAGAAAAAAAGAAAGAAAAAAAATCAAACTGGAAACAAAACCGGGAGGGAAAAAAAAACAAACAAAGCGTCGAATAGCTCCCATCAGCTGACAGCTGAGCGCTGTATATGTATTGGTGAAAGAAGTTGTAACTGGTGGACTGCGAAAGGCGTGGTCGCATCTCACGTGACCTGTGACGTAGCCAAGTTGATCAGCTGGTTGCTGTCTCTCTCTCTCTCGAAACTACACTGCTTGTCATAGCAGTAGAGGTATTGACGTAGAGCGGTCGTGTGTTCTTGTTGTGGGATGTTTCATGTAAACGTGGATTCTTTAAAGAGCAATTACGAGCGTTTTATTACAATGAATTGAGCAGGCGGCAATGAAACAAAGTTATAACGGTAAGCTATTTATCCATATAGTTTATTGGATTGTTGGGGGTAGCTTTTCAATGCAGATCGAATTCTTAAACATAGCTGTATGTTTGTATCTTTTTTACTATGACTTAAAAAAAAAAAGTCGTGTTGTATAAAAATGCAATATATATTGACTGGTATTTTGTTAAAGATTTTATATGAGATTATTTATTTTGTAGTTTTTCGCAGTTAACAGTTAAAATATATAACAGTTAAAATATATACTGTGGAACTTTGTTCTATCCTGCATGTCGATTGGTATTCTGGGTGTTAAATGTAATTGAAAGTTTTAACTTCAAAAAATTTTCAAAGTAAAAAATAATGAAATCCACAAATAACTTGGATTATTTTTTGAAATCTATTTGTTTGATCGTTCATATATTTTTCGAAAATTTTTACGAGTTTACTTTTTTCTCTCCAAACGAGTTTGGATTATCGATTAAGAATTTTCGCTTTTCGATTAAAAATTCATTGAAAAAGGATGGTTTATAATTAACCAGTTATCAATATTCTTTTCAAGTTACTCAAAATGTTTCTTAAAGTGGAGTTAAAAGGGATCCATATGGAATGATCTGTATATCAGTTTCGTGACCAATAAAAGATACGACTGGTTTAAATGCTGCTTGTGATTTGAGCTAATCTTGTTGTTTTTAGATAGTTTTAATTAACAAAAAACTAATACGTCAAAATATAATTTTGAAATGTGAAAAAAAACATGTTGGTTGCTTTGCTGCTGATAGTGCATATGTTTTCTGAGTTATTAAATGATGACTCCGGCATTTAAGTAACACAAAGAGCTCTGAGCTTAATCAACTGAAAAACCTTTGAATAATCCTCATTAGCGTTCAATAATGTTAAAATATTCTTAGAAAGGGAGATCATTTTAAAATATTGATTCGCTTAATTGATTATTGGACAGATTTTCTGCATTTCTAGCAACAAAGATACTGCGCTTGTATATTACTGGCGTATCATTAAAACGTACTAGTAAATAACCAGTTTTTGAAACAATATTTTTTATAACTTAAAAAAAAATACACATCAAGCTTTCTGTGCACATTTATTCTGTTTCACTGGAACATTTATAACAAACTTTTGAATCCATTTTAAATTCCTTTATTATTATTTTATTATTTTGCAATGCGAACACTAGTTATTTCGAAACATTATAAAGCTGAATATTGAACTTGTAAAAAAGCTATACACAGTAGTTTAGGTAGATATAAATATACAATGCTATTGTGTTAAATTTTTGTAATGTTTGCATTCATAAATCAGGGGTTCTTTCCAAGAGCAATGGTGCATCCCCCTCCCGCCCCCTATATCATCCGAAGAGAAAAAATACACCTCAGAACACCCCCTCCTAAAACTTGCCGTAGCATAAAAATCTATATACATGTTTAAAGTTTTTTGTGCTTCATGTGAGTTAGGATTCATGTCTCCCCTCTCTCTCGAGTACGAAAAGCATAAGCAAATTTATGATTGAATAGCTATTCCTCTAAGCTACTCAGAAACTTCAAAGAACTGTTCTTGATCCAAAGAAGATGTATTTATAAACTATTTAAGAATTAACAATGAGTTTTTTTTTTTTTTTTTAACTTGTATGGAAACTAGAAAAACGTAAAGTGAAACATTCAAAATAATGCTTCAAAAAGCTATGAAGTGTGTCTACAATAGATAGAAATATTATCACATATCAAAATTCCTCATGAAGTTTAAAAATGATTTTAAAATAAAACAATCTAATTATAGTACAAAATAGTCCTTTTGATGGTGCTATTCTCCAATGGTACATTACTGTTGGCTTGATTTAGTACTTACAAACCATTGCAATTCCTGTACGAACAGTTCATGCATTCTGTTAAAAAAAAGCTGAGCGCTTTCTGATGGATAATGTATACTGCATCGCACATAAATCAGTCCAAAACAGACATTTGAGCTTTAGCTCTCTCAGGGCTCAATGGTGTAACGAAAAGTTTTGCGTACTGAGGAGGGAATTATGTCATAGATCCACAGTGGCGGATGACGATATTTACCATGACGCAATTGCGAGGAGCTACCACAGCACAGGAACGGAGAAGAATCATAATACCTCTTTCTCAAAGCCTTTTATTCAAGCCTCTTTCTCAAAGCCTTTTATATAAAGCCTGAGGAGGGAATTATGTCATAGATCCACAGTGACGGATGACGGATTTACCATGACGCAATTGCGAGGAACTACCACAGCACAAGAACGAAGAAGAATCATAATACCTCTTTCTCAAAGCCTTTTTTTCCACAAGTTATTCACTATACGGTTCCCAAAAATGCAATGGAACGGGTCTCCAACCCTGTGAACTCGCCACTGTATACCCATACGTATACAGTGAACTCTCACTTATACGCCGACCCAAGGGCCCAACAGAAAAAGGTGCATAAGTGAGAGAGACGTATAAGTGAACAAGCCTATTTAAAGGACTAAAACGCAACATAGATTCGAATGAGAGAATAAATAAGAGTGTTTCTCTAGAAAAAGGACACTACTACAGTTTGGCAAGTACTGTAACGTAACTACAATGATAAAGAGAAATCAAAAATTGTAGCACACCTAATTACAAACTGTTCCCTTTAAAACGATGCGTGATATATAATTGTCCCTCTCCAAACTCTAGTTCATGCGGAAAAAATGCCTTCCGTGACCAATAAAGGCGATAGATTAGAGAGGAAAGTGAAGAAAAATTCTTATTTTTTTAAAGAAAATAAATCTATTTTTTTACATTTTAGGGAAAATTCGGCGCATAAGTGAAACATTTATATTTAGAGCGGCCCATAAATGAATGATGCTCTCATTATTTTGCTATGGAAGGTGCTGGGACCATTTAAAATCGTCGTATAAGTGAAAAAGGCGCATAAATGAGGCGGCTTATAGGTGAGAGTTCACTGTACAGTAAACTCCCGATTATTCGTGAAATAGGGTGGCGCGGTAACTGCGAACAAGCGAAAACCGCGGATAATCCAAAAAATAGGTAAAAAACGTTACTAGTGTATGCAATAGCTAAAAAATTCAATAACACCACGCCTGCACTTAAAGTATTGCTAAAAATAATAACATTGGATGTAAAAAATATCCTTAAAAGCTAAAATTTACCAATAATGCACTCGCATTTTCTGCAATCAGTAAATCATATAAGAAAAAGAAAACACAAGTATGAAAGACAGACCAGCAGCGGGGATAATCCGAAACGCGGATAGTCGCAAGTTTACAGTTTATTCTAATTGGGTGCTTAAAGCCTCTTTTAGAACGCTTCTGACTGTGTTATTTGACTTGGGTAGAAGGCTTAATGTTTTCAATATAATATTCAATTAAAGTATCAATATTTCAATTGAATTATTACGAAAACAAGAATTAAAAATCCCTGCTAATTATTTTTGATTTAAAAAGTATGCAGTTTAATAAATTTGTCAATAAATATAAACAGTTTATTTGCTCGCTGTGGTAAGGGTTAGGGAACTAACAATGCGTTAAGCGCCTCTGGGCGAGCGAATTTTCCGATGCGACAAATATTTTCTGTTAATTTTCTGATATACAGTTCGCATCGACAAATAAATCACAACCGCTGTATAAGTCTGCATAAAACAAAAATACGCAATTATTAGAACGGAGTAATAATAATTAAATAAGTTACAAAAAATAAAGTGAAAACTAGCATTCTTATTTTTAATTCAATCCAGCTATGTCGATACTGATAACTGGTATTTTCTAAAATCTTTTCTATAATATACAACTCTAATTTTGATGAAGTTTCCAATTTTTAAATCTTAAACTCTTGTAGAGCAGATTTTGATATTTTTGGCTAATTTTTGTGACATTTTGAGGGTTTATTTATTTTAGTTAATGTTATTGTTTGGTATTTGGACATTTTTATAAGATTTTGCTGTTTATAGCGTTACTGGAATATTTGAAATTATTACAAGTTGCATCTTAATTTCTTATTATTTTTCTTTTGTATACAATATATTTTAATAGAGTTTTAAGAAAATGTAAGAAAAGTACATATTATAACATATATTTTATTTAATTACAAGAATTTTTTAAGTTTTCATTTTTGTGCTTTTATTTAATTAAGGCCATGATTTGGCAGATACTTTATTGGTTTTTAATCCAATGTGTTGCATTGGTGGGGCTCATTAAATACGGATTGAAAATAGGAATGTAGTTCCTCAAAATTATTTTTTATATGATCTGACAGCAAAATAACTCTCAATTCACCTTAGAAATATTACGGGATATTTTTCCGAACCATCGATAACGTATCGTATGCTGTTGGCTAGTTAAAAATATTAAAAATATCTTTGACTATCAAGGTTTGAATAAATTCTCCACTTTCGGCTATAGTTACTGAAAACGAAACTCGGAAATTTAAAAATTGAAATTCAACACATACATTGTTTTCAAAGTGCCTTATAGAAACTTTATTAAATCTCTACCGGGAAAAACTAATACAGAGCTGCTGCAATTCCTAAAGTTTTTTAATCAATAGACGAAACTGGAGTCTCTAAGCAGCAGAAAAGAATATGAGCGTGCATACAGGAGAAATTCGAATCTTTTAAGAGGAGAGGCCAACGTATCCGACATTTTGGTTGTAAGAGTGCTTCAGATCCAATCGTTTTTCAAGTGCTTACGCAGATGTTAATATGGGGCAATTCCAGCCTTTACGGACGTAACAGTCAAACTTTAAACACACATGATTAAAAAATTTGATATGATGCATAAAAGAATATGAGCGTGCTACAGGAGAAACTCGAACCTCTCTAGAGGAGAAGCCGACGTATCCGACATTTTGGTTCTTAGTGCTTTAGATCCAGTAGTCTTTCAAGTACTTAAGAAGATTTTAATATAGGACAATTCCGGCCGTTACAGACGTAACAGTCAAACTTTAAACACACATAATTACACTTTGGTTAGATAAAAATCTACAGTTTGTTTTTCTCTTGTATAATTTGATGATATTTATGCTATCTTAAATGTTGATGCGGATTTCTTGATCGCGAAAAATAATTACGTTTTAAGTTTGATGGTTTGTCTGTAACGGTGGAAGGGCCCTATAATCGCTGGTTGATATGCGGTAAAGATAACTGATGATAACTTTAGTAAAACGCTACTTTGGGCAAACCTAACAAGGTAAGTGAATTTCGTAAGTCAAATAATATTCTTAGAAAATATTTCCCTTAAAGAACAAACCCCTTCTCATACGTCATTCGTGTTAAATCTGAATTAAAAAAAGCCTTCTGTTCTTATAAACCGCAATATTCAAATATCAATTAAGCAACATATCTGAACTTTAGACACAAGTTTTCTTTAGTACGGTTTTCGTACACTTACTAATGCTATCACACTATACACTGTTAAAACTGCGAGTTGCACAAGGCTCCTTTAAGGGTGAAACGTTGTAGCACCAGCAGTACCCCCTGAAGGGTGCTACTTGACCCCTTTGGCGCCCTTGAAGGTGCCATTTGGCTCCTTAGGGTGGTCCCCCTATAAGATATCGATAGGATGCCACATGGCACCTTCAAGGGTGCCATAGGGAGTCAAGTGACACCCCTCAGGGAGTGCCGCTGGTGCTACAATGTTTCACCCTTAAGGTGCCTTGTGCAATTTGAGTTTTAACAGTGTATAGTGCGGCTTTGATAAGTTGAGCTGTGATCTTGGCAATGCTTGCCTCTTTTGGGAATGCTAAGGAAGGATAATTGGAGCTCAGTTAAGGTGGGTTGCTTTCGTAGTAGTCTTGTAAAGGTATTCCAACTCAAATCCGCACAAAATAAATTCGTCCTTTCCCCTGATTTCCCAAGAAAAAAGTAAATATTGTCATAGCTCAACTTGACAGAGCACGATACACTTTAGGAATCATGATGTCGGATGGGTTAGCTCCTCTGATATAGTGGATTTGGGGACAGTCAATAAATGATGTCATACTTTTTCCTCCAATTTGACCCTTCTACCCCTTGTGTCATTAAGTGTCACACCTCATACCCTTTTCGTCATATGTCACTTGCTTTTCATTTTAAGCAAAAATTTACTAAGAAATTGTGTGATGCCACACTTCTGGTCAACTTTTCCCTTCCGCTTGTCACAAACTGTCATAATTTCACGAACTCCTCCTCCCCTAAGAGAGTGACATCATTTGTAGACGGCTCCTTGGGAGTGCACATAAGTGGGACGCATTTGTTCGCTACCAGATCACTGCTGCCTAACAAATATTACACAGATGAAACAGTTGCGCGTACTAGTAGAAGCACAAAATTTTATCTCTTTCTCGAAAAAAAAAATATGTTCTTTAGTTTTATTTGCGTCTTGCTATTTCTTTGAATCTTGAGCAAAACTTCACATTAGAATCAGAGAGTCAAGAAGCTCCGGCTTAAAATATATTGCTAAGAAAAATCATTCGCATGATTGCGTCGATAGAAATATGAAAGATATCAGATGCTTATTTAAAAATATGCCCATGAACAAAAATATTTTGACATCAATTGAAAAAAACTACAGCGTTTGCGTCAGTCAAACCTGCCTAGATTTGTTTTTCGAAATAAAGACAAATCCATACAGAAGGATTATTTTGAACTTCGTCGTTTTTGAAACGGTGTAAATCTAAACTATTAAAAACAAAATCATTTTTCACAAAACACTAACTTCAGAAAACCTGCTTAAGGGAGATAAAAAAAAGTCACATAAGTGTACTGATTCGCTTAAAGATAGTTTCGAGTTTTGGAAACTCGAACTTTTCTTCTCACTTTTACTGTACTGATTTGAAATGTGTTTCTTAAATTTCATTTTGCACTTTCGTAGCCACGGAATAACTTAGAATCCCCCATCCTTTTTTTTCTTTTAGCCTTCAGCTAAAATCTTTGCCCTTTTTTTTAAATTTATTTATTAATACTGTGAACTCTGCTTGTAGTCAGAAATACTGCTAATATATTGGCTTAGTTTTACTTACAAAAGCAGTGTACTCCTTAAGATATTTTTTGAAGTTTAATATCTGTAGTATAAGCAGCTATTCTGTTTGATTTTGAATGAGCACAAAAGTTGTGCCCCCCCCCCCACACACATCAAAAAAAATCATAATAAATCATCTCTACATTACAACTCATCCAAACATCAATTAGATTGAAAGGTGAAAATAATGCATTTCTATCATCAATGACAATAGACTTGACTTTACAAAACTACTTGCACATATTACAGTTGCATGAAAAATAAAAGTATCACTTTCAACAATGATATTGTTTTGCAAAGAACCGCTTTCCTAGATTTGACTGCCCAATATGTCCCGACACGAAGACTGCCTGTTGGCAGAAATGCCCCGTTTCTTTGTCTAGCCAGGGATAGACACTTTCTAATCTTCCGTCGGAAATGATTTTTCGTGAAATGCTTGGATCGAGAAACCTTCTCTTTTCTGCCTTCACGCCACGGTTGCTGCAATCTGCTCGCGGAAATATCGGATCCGCCTCCTTCTCTTTTGCGTTGTCTTTACGCCTCACAGCTACCCCATTACGGTGAGGATTGCTGAAAGGGGGGAGGGGGGTTGGGGGAAGGGGGAGGGGTCATCCCCCAAAAACATTGTTTTGGTTGTTGGAAAATACACGGAAGCGATGTCTAAATTTTTAAAAGTGAGTTTCTGACACATGAGGCGGCTATTTTTGGCATTGGGATCGTGTGGGTTTGCTCCGAAATATTTCAGAGAGGGAATGTTGGAAGTAACAAATGACATGGGTATCCACGAGAAGGGAGCAGACTGCGCCACTGAAAAATTTAGGGGTTCGCTTTTCAAGGTGTTTTCATCTTTTGGGAATGTCTCGTTCTTAAGATGGCGCCATCGTTGTTGAAGGGATAGGCACCCTTGCAAATAGTTCAGATTATGAAACATGATGCTGCTTAATTGTGCTAAAAACTGAAATGAATCCCAAAATGGTTGAATGTTATATTTTCTGACCAATTAGGAAATTGTCTCTTTCACCTTGTTGTTTTTCAGTGAATTCTAATTTTCGACAAACATTTAGTGATATTTATTTTATTAGTATAGCCAGAAGTTTCTTCTTGGGAGATCATATTAGTCTTTAAATGAAGACATAATAGCGTATTAGAATTGTAAATAAGGCTTAAAACCTACAGTTGTGGAGTTAATCTCCTAGACTCTATTACAGCCTTTGCACCCCTGGTGCTAAGCTTTCTTCTGCGTAGATGTAAAAAGTTTTTCAAAACATAACCCCATCAAGTATGTAGTAAGTTACCGCCTGTAAGCCAGGGTACATACAGAGCCACGAGCAATATACTAACATTCTTGCTGGTATATTGCATGTGAATATCCTGCAGTTTCTTCCTTGCTATGAGTTCATCAGTCAGGACTAGTCAGTAGCCAAGCTGGAATCAAATGTCATCTCATTGAGGCTGCGATTGCCTTCAAATTGGAAAATAAAACTGATTTAGCACATCAGAGAGCATCCGCAATCAATGGTGTTGTTCGACTGGAAAAATTTTTGAGTCGAACAGCACCATCGTAAAAGCCATAGCTAAACTTATCAGAGCCGAGCTGTACTGGGTTTATTATTAAGCAGTTTGAAGGTAAAATTAAATATCGACAGAATGAATTGATCTTTTTAATTGCTGCTTTTTGATCAGAATTGATAGAAAAGTTATTAAATCCAGGATTATTACATACACATATTCCTTTCCTTTTCACGTGGAATTGCTATGGTTTATCAGACATTTTGAAAGATAAAGGGAAGAGAGAAGTAATGCGTGTTCTTAATTATAATGAATCGGTGAAGAATTCGAGTATTGGAAGTCATAAAAGTGATTCCAAAGAGTAATAGAATGGAATATAATTTTGTAAAAGTACTTTGCGTAATTAGAAGCCATACATTCAGAAAAGGCAAATATTGGTCGTTTCATGGGATGTGGTCTTTCCGCATAGTTATTTAAAACTCGTGATTATAGTGCATTTTGCTCAATGTCTTCAGAAAGACCTCTAGATATGGAAGGCATTTTCTGCGCTTTCAGAGGGCTACTACGTCATACTGAACTAGCCGTTCACTCCTTGCATTGCGTTTGATTGTTTCAAATTTAAAAGGTTTCACTAAAGAAATTATTTAATATTTGGTTCAGGCCAGCGTTTCTTAATCTTTTTTAACCCGTGGACTGGCAAAAAATTTTGAAATAAGTTCGCGGACCAATGAGATTTATTTTGTTTTTTACAAAACATAATTATTATTTTTATGCATAAATTTAAAAGAATGACATACAAAAAAACCTAACATAGTGTTAAAGAACTGTCAAAAAAAAATATTTTCAAGTAAAGATAAGTAATTATCGTAACAATAATTCATAAGTAGATAGACATTTGAAAAAGTGATAGAAAGTTCTGAAATTTAATCACAAAATTAGCATTAAAAATGTCATGTAGGACATTATTATGATTGTTGAGTAAAGAAATTATTGAAACATGAAAAGCAAAAATCTCCTAGAACCTCCGATTAAAAGTCACTGGTTTAGACAACAATTGAATAAACTGCAACTGCTTACTTTTATCAAGTGATCTTTCACGATAAAACGGGACTTTCAAGTCCCATTGAAAACAGTCGCACAATAAAAAATAAATTTGCAAAAATTAGGCCTTTTTAAGTGCTATTTTAAGCTTGTAAAAAAGAGAAGGAAAGAAAAAAAATTATTTTATAAATTTAATATCAGGTGCTTCTCACCCACTGACGTTTTACAAATGCTGTAAATAAGTTTCAATTTTTTTTAATGAAATTTTAGTCATAAAGAGTTAATTATAGAGAAACATATTTTATTTGGGAAATTTTTGCAAAAGGCGTGTAATTACATTTTTGTTTCATCGGCGTTTCACCTATAATTTATCAGAATCAGTACCGTAATAAACATTTTTATCTGCAGGGAGAGAGGAAAGTTTGGTCATACAATCCTTATGGATATATTAGCATAGTAGAGTTAGCAGGAGGTTACCGCCAACCTTGTTTAGAATGTATTTATTTCAAAAAAGAGTTTGCTACAGGGTTTCATTAGTTTAATTTATCATTAGTAAGTAAATTGTTATTCTTACTTTTGTTTTACTGCAGTAAGCTATTATTTTGTTCAAGTTTTGTTTTCATTCATATCAACTCTTTTTAAAAAAAGGAATGTTCAAAAGTTTGTAAAATCATTACTTTTATATGTTAAGTAAAATTATGACTGCTCACAAGTTTACATGATATGCTTCATAAGTTAATTAAGTTGTAGTAAAAGACTCCAAATTGTTCAGCAGCTACCAAAATATTTATTACTTAGCTAATTAATCACAACAAGTTGTTGAAAGCACCGCTTTAAAACTATTCGCTAAAAATTCACTTTCACAAAGCAAAAAAAGACACAAAACGTGATAGGATCTCTCTAAACCAGGTAAACTATCTCAGTTTCTAGAAATACCAGTTTTGCAGTCAGATTTTCTAAATTAAATTTAAAATCTGGCAGCGAAAAGATTAAAAAGCTCTGCTCTTATCAGAACAAAAACGTCAACCGCTGCAAATGTCTGAAAAGCACAACAATTATCGCTTTCCCTCTGATTTAAACTGAATATCATTAACGTGATATTTCCGTTTAGAATATACATTTGCGAGTCACGTGATGTCCTCATTGCAGCACTTAAGGCTTTTTCAATATCTAAACGTCCTCCTCACTTAGCCAGTCTAGACTTAATTTCCTTCTTTTATCTAATACAGATTTTGACGCTTAATAAATGTGTGAGACATGATATTATACAAGCATCTCTTTTCATTTTTGAACTTGTGAAACGCCAAAAAATGTTGTTTACCGGATTTGACGTCTGCTTTTTGGGCTCAAACCACCCTTTCAGACAGTTAATGAAAGTCCCTGGCTTTAATTCAGATGGACTTTTGCACCAAGGATTTTTCACTATTGTTCCATCACAGTGAGCAACTTGAGGTCATTCACAGAGCTTTTTAGACTCACCGTTGACCTCAAAGACTTTTTTTTTCCTCTCTCTCTTCTACGTGGTCTCTAACACATCACTTAAAGGCATGTTTGTACTTAGGTTCTGTAATGGCCTATGTTCGTTAATTTTCACAATGCGAATTCAATTATTCCCTGGGGCAAAATTTTCATTAGCCTCGTTGCACTTGCTTGAAACATTCTGCTTTTCATCCAGGAATGAGATTGGGCGTTTATAGCTTCAACGGCTTGCTGTTTGAAGCATTCATTAAATAATTTAGGCCAAGTTTTTATGCACGCGTTTAATACCTTGTTCTCGCTTTTCTCAAGAGACTTTCATGACATACGCTGCAGTAATTAGAGTTGAACAATGCTGTTTATTGTCTGATTCTGATAAAATGTTTTTAAAACACTCACTTGACTTATTGTTGTTTAAAAAAAAAATCTCATCGACAATGAAATTTTCCCCTCCCTTTCTTTTTACAATTGAGCTTTGGATTTTACTGGAGCAATGGAAACTGGAATCGATTAAGATCAGATTAACCGAACCAGCTGGTCATTATCATATCATCTGATTTCAATTTCACTCGCTGCCACATTTTAATTTAGTCATTAAAAAAACATTTGAATTGATTAAAATCAGATTGCACGGACCTATTACTCGGAGTATTATTCGACAAGTCCTCAGTGATACTACATAATAATTTAGGCCTTAGTGATACTGCACAGTAATAATTTAGATTGATGAAAATTTTAATGAATTTTAATCAGATTAACCAGATTCGCTAACCACTATTAGATCTAGTTTCAATGTTATTCGATGCGATATTACAACTTCTCAAACTATCTTTATGCTTGACATTAGCGAATTTTTAAGATGGTGAAATATTTCAATCAAGGCAAAGAAAGAACTTGAGAATCAGATTTCTTCACATCGTAATAACATTATCAAAAAAAAAACTTTTTTTCCGTGAGAATAAGCATATCCACTCTAATGTTATCAATGTTCTGTTTCCTAAAGTCTCAAAGTGGCCGAACTTCGATTACCAGAGTCCTATTAAGAGCATAACTTTTGATTCATTATGAGGAGTTTTTACTGACAACTTTAATTTGTTTTAACATAGTTTATTACAAATGACTTCGGAACCATCGCTTTAAAACTTTTCTAGATTAAAAGCATTATGCCCTTAACTCTCTCTCTCTCTCACACACACACATATCAGGGGTTAATTCGTAAGTTTTCCTGTTCCAGAACGCCAATAAGAATTAATGGAACCCTGAGTAATGAACAATTTTATGTGAAAGGGAAATTAATTTTTTTAGCAAAACAATACCAGACCGGCATTTCAGCACCAAATCACCCTTTACATATAGATAAACACATATATAGATATATATAAACAATTTTTGCAGTACCAATCTACTTATTGGCTTAAATTTTAGAAATACTCCTAGACAAACTTAAGTGGGAACAAGCCTCCTTCATGTTTTAAGAAATCCTTCGTTCTGTGTTTTATTTGATAAGCATCTTTCAGCTCTCATTAAATTAAAATTCCACGGAATGTCAGATGTAGAAGTTAGACATGGTTTTAATTTTCGTGAAGAAAGACATGAAAAGTGAAGCTGAGTTGTAAGTCTCCTTTACCCAAAAGAAGTTAAATGCATAACTTAAAAGTCTCCATTTAATGCATCCAATAAAACTTTCGTCTAAAATCAAAAACGAAAATCAATGAGAATTAATCTAAAATATGCTCATTAACTTTAGTCATAAATAGTGCTTAACACTCTCTAATTCCCTCTGAAAACCGTAAAGATTATTAATTCGCAAAACCGGCATGGGAAATTGCAATCGTTTCCGAAAACCTCTTAATCATCTCCGACAGCTAACTAAACTGTCTTAGCAATATCTCTAGCGATTTATCGCTGTTTTAACGCCATCGAAAGGGAAGTAAATTTAGCCATTTTTCATTTTTTAGCGATTAGAGATCTTTTACTTCGTGAATTTGTGTGCTCTTTTATTTTTAGTTCGAACTTTTTTTTTTCTGGAGCTCAATAAACCGGTTAAATGTTGCTCTTTGTATGCACGTATGTTTTTGATATTTTTAATGCATAATCAACCACATTATAGCCATATAATTAAAAATAAGATTTAAACATAAATTTCCAGCAGCCATTTAATTAGCATTTTATTTAGATGTTATGAATATTTGAGGTGTTTAGTAATAAAACCAGTTCAAACTATAAATTTTTCAAGGTGTTTTTAAAGTAGTAATTTTTAATACTTCATTGGTAGATACTATCACGAACGAATCTTCAATCAGGTCGAAAACTGTTGACAAAAGCCCGTTGTATTTCAAAAGCAGCTCAATCCATGCTAATACAGAGAGGCCAATAAAATACTTACCTCACATTTTTGATCGTACAGGCATATAATTGAGATGTTACATGAGTTTTATTAGAATTTAAATGGATTTTTTTTAATGCCGATTTATCTCAAAACCAGCTGAATTCAAAATTATTTTTATCTTTAGCTGAGTAGTCAGTATTGCTAATTTAAAAGAGAAAACAAGAATGAAGCCGTACAGCAAAGGTTTTTCAAACGGAAATTGATTTGGAAAATTATGGGGCTGAGCGTGAAACGTTTAATGTCTCTCCTGTAAATTTAAAAAAAAAAATGGAATGAGCAGGTTTTGATACTAAATGCCTCATTAAAGACGTATCGATTACAGCTCTGCCGTGGGCAGGTAAACGGCAGTATCTGCAAAAATGAGTTTTCGAGATA
>JAXGGA010012921.1:0-37058 GCA_038373865.1 Uloborus plumipes | reverse complement strand
TTTGCTGAATTTTTTTTTTTTGTTTTGATGATAAATTCGAAGAATTGGCATAGTAATTAAAAAGAAAGACCATATTCAAAAATTAAAAATGCTTCAAATAGCTTTTGAAATATACTTCTTAAAAACAAAGTCTAACGTTGATCCATCTGATTCGCTTTTTGAACTAGTTTTCATTTAAAATTGCTGTCAATAATTAACACTTTGAGCTTTACTTACTGATTTTCATCGTATCCCGATCTGTACGAGTTGTAGGTTTAACCGTATGTTCACATTTCAATAAAATACATTAAGCATTTTACTTATACTTAAATTTGTAAGATTTTAACTTTTGCAAGTATAAAATGGCAATAAATTAGAAACGGCATAATATATAATGGCCATAATATAGTTTTGTGTGATTGACCATCAGTCGCACCAAACGCACCACTGATGATGTCGGCTGCAGAGCTCGACGAAACGTATGATTTTTCTATTCCATATCGACCACGGCCTATATGCCGGAAATACCTCTTCATATTGACGCCCGTCTTAAAGCCTCAAGCAGTAAAACCATTTGTATTTGATCAATAATACCACTACTTCTGAATTGAAAATAGTTAAAAGAGAATTTTTGAGAAATATCCTAATATTTTGAACAACTTGAATAAATATTCTAATGTTTTGACTTTTCAAAACAATTTTTATTGTCTGTTAAGTTTTTCAAGTACGGTAATAATTTTAACATAGTAAGTTTAATTTACAATAGTCCCTAATAAAATTTTGTCTTTTGCATGTTTGTGTCAAAGGACACTACAATTCCAAATGATATTCTCAACTTGCACAATAAATGTCATTATTCTAATATTTTTAATATGAGCTATACATCAAATATTGCAAAATTCCCCTCTAATTTTACCATTAGACTTCCCTCCCATCACACACCCGTTTAATTTTATGCGTACATTTAAGTATCCAGTTATAACCTTTAGCTGAAGCACTCTATATTGTCTAACGGTAACTGTCAAGAGGATGACGCGTTTTGTCAATAAGAGGGCAAAAGCGCAGCTCTCATAATGGCGATTGTTTGAGACAAGTACTGAAACAAAGTGCCTTATAAAATGCTAAATAGGTATGACTTTGAGTTGGTTTAATAATGTCAATATTTATCAGAAAGCATCGGTGAACTAAAGGCAGAAGAGAATATTATGTATTCTAATTAAAGAGCTATTTCTTGGAATAAGAAAATCACTTTGGCTTCATAAAACTCCCTACCGTCCTTTTAATCTACTTATATTAAAAACTGAGTATCTTTCTAACTATCTTTCTTTCTAACTATCTTTCTTTCTATCTTTCTAACTATCTTTTTTTCTATGTCACGCTTCTTTCTCCTGAACGCCAATGACCTGAAAGTCGAACCAGGTACCGATAGATAGGTAATTTTTCAGGCTTCATTAGTTTCAATTGATATAATTATACGATTTTAATTAGCGAAGATATCAATTAATAAGTAGTCAAGTTTAAAGCGATTAAGCCTAATAAATGATTAAATATGAAATCCATTCTTGCAAACCGTCGTTGCTATGAAACAGAAATAACAATGATAATGAGAATTTTGAATGAAGGCTTAACTAAATCAAACACGAAACTCATAAGCGGGCCACTTACGTAGAATTTTTATCGCTTAGCTACTTGTAATATTTTGAAACATTCATTTGTTGAAAAGCCATCTACTTATATTAAAAACTGAGTGTCTATGGCAGGAATTCAAGTGAAACACGGACGATCGCAACTCACTAATGCAATCGCAAATTCCCAAATTTGGATGCGTTACAATCGCTACGAGATGCGATTCTAATGTAATTCGACTTCCAGTAGCGATGGCAATTTGCGATCGTCTCGAAGCGATTGCAATGGTGTTTCACTTGAATTCGGCCCTATGTCTGCTTTTTTTCTTTGAGCGAGCTGAACTTACTGAAACTCTCCTCACCATCTTGAAGGCGCGTAGCATCTCAATAATTCGAATGATTTTTTATATAGGAAAAAAGTAAAGGCGTGAAGCGCCTGTTAGCGAGCCGCCTTGGCGGGAGTAGTTTCTTGAAAATTTCCTCACTACTTTAAAGGCACGAAGTGCCCGTGCAACGCCGGGCCACGTGCGTGGTATGTCTTGAAATCGAATGAACATTAAATTCTACAAATCATATAACTTCAGAATGAGTTAAAAGTTAGAGAAGGGGGACGTTATGCATCAACATGCCGCAGGAAGCTAATCTAGCTGCCCTGGCAGCTAGTAAGTAGTAAAATTTGATTAGCTTTAAATTGAAACCGAACAACCGAAAATGTACTGTTCAAATTATCTCAAAGCAAAAAGCATGAATTTGAGAAAAATAAATATTTCGCCGCAAATAGTTTACTCTTCCATACGACTTTAACTTCAGAGAATGCATCATCAAAATATCGCAAAATTGCCCTTTAATTTAGCCAATAGTTTTCCCACCCACCAGACACCCATTTAATTTTATGCGCACAACTAAGCATCCCGTTATAATATTTAGCTGAAGCACTCTGCCGACAGTGTCAAACTATCTAATGCGATTCATATTGTCTCACGGTAACTGTCAAGAGGATGACGCGTTTTGTCAATAGGAGGGCCAAAGCGCAGTCCTCACAATGGCGATTGTTTGAGATAAGTACTGAAACAAAGGGCCTTATAAAATGCTAAATAGGTATGACTTTGAGTTGGTTTAATAATGTCAATATTTATCAGAAAGCATCGCATTGTTTGAAAACTGTTTATGATAGAGGATTTATTTTGCCGTTATGAAGCTGAAGCCTCGGATATAAACGCTTATTTCAACATATATGATATATTGACATAATTAAAGAATGGACTTGCATTCAACTATAGCTTTCTTAGTTGATTTTATTATCCAAAAGCAGAATTTCGATGGTAAAAGTTTCAAGTATCTATGTATCTATGTGTATAAAAATGGATGTGTATATGTATATTTGTATGTTTGTTCCTAATACAAATCCAGTTTTCGTCGGATTTTCATCAAACTGGGAACAGAGGTTCCTTGATGCACTAGAATTCACATAGGTGGGGTTTGAAATTATTAAAAAATCCAAAAGGTCAAAATTCAAATTTTTTGTCTCAAAATGGTCATTTTCTTTCAATTTTGAAAAGATAGAATAACACATTTAAATATGAGTATTTTCCAACAAAGATTTCGAATGACAATTAATTATGAATTTAAGGCTAACCTATTTGTTTTAGCGTGAAATAAGTTAAAAACAATTATAATTCATGCTCTAATTAACTTGGAACATTGGCACAAATATTGCATGATGCAGAAAATTAGAGGTTCCAACAGATATTAAATTCTAATTTTTGAGAACATTTTAATAAGCAAACGGGCAACGCTGGGTAATATAAGCTAGTTTCTTTTTATATTACACAGGCATGCAAAAAATATTTTATGAATCCTTGTTATTGAGTTTATCTGCTGTCATAACTCAAAGGAGGAGCAATCTGGTTTGTAGTGAAGCTTTGACAAAATATCAATTATTAGTTCTGCAATGAAATTTTAAGAAAAACAAGAAGTTCTGTCAAGAACTAAACGAGCCTACTTTCCCGTACATCGACATCGGCATTCTCGCATCTGATCATTATTCTCTTGATTATCTGAGACTTAAAATTATGTCAAACATACCTTTTTAGCACTTAGAGTTGATTTCGAAAAGCAAAATATACCCCTTTCATCAGATGAAATAGACACGTAAAAAGTAATTAACGAAACAATAAAGTTTTGTCGCACCTTTTAAAGAGTAACTGTTGCAGTTTCTCCGTAGAAAAAAGCCTCCATCGTTTTCAAAAAAAAAAAAAAAATAGTAAAATAATAATAATAAAATAAATAAATAAATAAATAAAAGTACAAAGAGCATCAAAACACATTTTATCAAAAAAGAAAAAAAAAACTCGTCCGTTAATAAAATGTCTCGAATTTCACTTTTAATCTGTTGCCAGTTGTTAAATATAAATAAAGAATAAAATGTTCTCGTGAATGAAAAATTTTTGTTACAAAAAAAACATCGTCTGCCAAAAAATAATAATAATAATAATAATAATAAATAAAAAAAAAAAATGAATAAATAAACAAAAAATCGTCTGCACAGTCAGTAATTTTTTTTCTGAGCCTGCATTTCCGCCATGTTTGCGGAGTCGGAGTCGGAATCAGAGTCCTCACAGAAGATTACTCAGAAAAGTACTTTACAAACATTATTTATCAAAACCATTTTCTTACAAAGTTAGTTTGAAGGAAATCCGACTTTAAGTTCAGGATCAACATTCAACTTAAATTCCCCGTAGACGCTAATGTTAATTTTTTTTCTGAACGGTTCAATATTGAACGAAAAATGGTTCAAATCAAAAAGCGAAATATGGGAATGTATGGAAAGCCTCTCCGAGATCTTTCAAACAAAAAAAAGTTTATTCCATTCGGACGGTTCACTCAAAAGTTATTAGGTGGGGAAAGGTTGCTTGAACGGTTCAATGTTGAACGAAAAAGTGTTCAAATTGAAAATTTAAATACGGTAATGAAGTATCCTTGCTGAGATCCTTCGAACAAAAAAAAAGTTTATTTAAATCGGACTGTTCACTCAAAAGATATTAGGGGTGACAGCTTGATTGAGCGGTTCAATGTTGAACGAAAAATTGTTCAAATCGAAAATGTAGATACGGGAATGAAGTATCCTTGAAAAGATCTTTCGAACAAAAAAAAGTTTGTTCAAATCGGATTGTTCACTCAAAAGTTAGCATCGCGGGACCGGTTGTTTGAACGGTTCAAAGTTGAACCAAAAATTGTCCAAATCGAAAAATCAAATATGGGAATGAGCTGCACTCGCTGAGATCTTTCGAACAAAAAAAAATTTATTCCATTCGGACGGTTCACTCAAAAGTTATTAGGTGGAGAAAGGTTGCTTGAACGGTTCAATGTTGAACCAAAAGTGTTCAAATTGAAAATTTAAATACGGTAATAAAGTATCCTTGCCGAGATGCTTCAAACAAAAAAAAGTTTGTTTAAATCGGACTGTTCATTCAAAAGTTATTAGGGGTGACAGCTTGTTTGAACGGTTCAATGTTGAACGAAAAATTGTTCAAATCGAAAATGTAGATACGGGAATGAAGTATCCTTGAAAAGATCTTTCGAACAAAAAAAAGTTTGTTCAAATCGGACTGTTCACTCAAAAGTTAGCATCGCGGGACAAGTTGTTTGAACGGTTCAAAGTTGAAAGAAAATTGTTCAAATCGGAAAATCAAATATAGGAATGAGCTGTACTTGCCGAGATCTTTCCAATAAAAAAAGTTTGTCCAAATCGGAATGTTCATTCAAAAGTTATTAGGGGGGGACAGACAGACCGACCGACCGACACACAAATTCCCCCATCTCAATACCCTACTTTCAAGTTTTTAATTTTTCGATATTCATTTTACCTTTTTATTTTTTTAACTTGGCGATATTTTTTGGACTTGGCGATGTTTTTTAGATGCATTAAGCTACTTTTAATTTTTTTTTCGTCTTTCTTTTATTTTTAACGGGAAAGTAGGCTAAAAAGAGGGATGACTGTTTACCATATTTTTTAGTCTATTTTAATTTAATGCTAATGCCATTTATAAAGTACCCCTTTCAATCTCCGTGTGTGATATATACTCCAATCACACTCGCATATTCTATTTCTTTCTTTCTTTTTTTTTTACTTGTAGCCTTTAAATAAAATGAACGCATTTATTAAAAATGCAACAAAATAAAATTAAGATTTATGCAATTTCAGGAACAACAGGTAAATTTCTCCCAAAAATTTCCCCCACGTATTGCACTCATATTATAGCACACACTAGCTTATTACACGGCATTGCCCGAGTGCTTATTAGTACAACATAGCTCAACAACAATTATAATTAAATGACTGTTAGAACCTCTAATTTTTCTGCATTATATTATATTTGCGCCGATATTCCAAGGTAATGAAAACATGAATTATAATTGTTTTTAACTTATTTCATGCTAAAATGAAATAGGTGACGCCTAAATTGATAATGCATTGTTAACCGTAATCTTTGTTGGAAAATACTCGTATTTAAATCTTATCGATTCGTATGCTTAAAGGTTTAACTCTACTACCCTATTTATTCTAAATTGAAGGAAAATGACCATTTTGAGAAAGAAAAAAAAACTTGAATTTTGAGCTTTTTGGATGTTTTTAAAATTTCAAAACACCAGCTATGTGAATTCTAGTGTATCAAGGAGCCTCTGTGCCAAGTTTAATGAAATTCCGACGAAAACTATATTTGTATAAGGAACAAACATATAAACATACATATATACAAATAAACATACATCCAATTTTTATGTATATAGATTATTTGATATTTTAGGAAATGAATTAATCAAAAATAATTGCAATCCATCCGAAAATATATCGTTATGAATCAAGACGGTGTACAAAAAGAACATTCTATTGTCGAAGATAGAACAGGAAGTACCGGGAAAAGTCCAATATCCTTCGCCTATAAATCTCTCTATTCATTTGTCATAGAAAACAATTTGTTTCACTGAGAGTAAAAACACAGAACATTCAAGGTCTTTTGTGTCGGTTGATTACCGAACAATTAGTCCGGCGTTTTAGATACAGATATCAACTTCTGTTGTCATTTTGAGTAGTTAATTTTTTCTGCTCAGACTCAAGTTCTTCTCTGCAGAACATGTGGAAATAAATGTATGCAGGAAATGAAAAGAAATGGTAAAGATTTAAAATGCTATTTTATACATAGCTCTTCTTGTAACTGCAAGTCAAATAAATGCATGTTTGTGAATATGTTTAATTCCACATATTAATTTTTTTAACAACGTTACCTGGCTGAGTAAATATATATTGTTACAAATCTTGTAAACAATTTTTGTTTTTCCTGCTCTGCATCATTTTCATTAGTTTTGGTTTTATCTGACGTCATGTTGCAAAAGTATCTGAAGATATCACCTTTATCACTTGTATACCGGCCTTGTAACGTTTTGTAGTTTTTACACTTGCCCTACATTTAATAAGCGTGAAGACATTTTCGCGTGGTTTTTCTTTTTATCACTAGAATTTGTGAATGGATTGTTCAAGTTATAAATGAAACAAAATATTCCACATTTTACTAGAATGTTGTCGGGAATTCGTTTCGTGTATAAATAGCTGGCCTTGAACACAAGTCAGTTAGTTTTTCTCAGATGGGATTTCTGAGATGCTCGTTTTCGTTCGCTTGGCGAATGGTTGTTTTGCTTTTGTAATTGCTTAATTACTGTTCACGTTTGATACGTGGTGCTGAGTTACTGTTGAGAGTTCAGTGTACTGTTTGCTACCTAATTGCTGGATGTTTAGCAATGGTTTCCTGCTCATATTGTATATAGTGTAAATACTTGTAAATAAATTTATCGTTACTTCCTCAAGATTGGAATGCTCATTTGAAGAAAGTTGAAGGTGCTACGGACTCGTTACAATTTTTGCGCCCAACGTGGGGCATCTTCAAGGACTTTCTTGGAATTATCTGTAAACTTGGACGTTTTTTCTTCCTAAGGACTTTTTGACTTCGGAATTTTATGGTGATCACTCGAGCATTGGAGGAACAACTAAAAAAACTCCTTGATGCGATTAACGCTGTTAAAAGTGACATGACTGCGAATCAAGAACAATTAAAAAATGACATGGCTGCGAATCAAGAACAATTAAAAAATGATCTGGCAACAAATCAAGCACATTTAAAGAGTGATTTAACTGCTAGCATAACTTCAAGTCAAGAAGAAATAAAGAATGATATGGCGACTCTGGCTACTAATCAAGAGCAATTAAAGAATGAGCTGGCTACTAATCAAGAACAATTAAAGAGTGATTTAACAGCGAGCATAACTTCAAGTCAAGAAGAAATTAAGAGCGATCTAACGTCAATGAAAAGTTTGGTGGAAACTAAATTTACCAACATAGAAAATAAAGTGGATTTTCTAGAAGAAAAAGTTGACAGCTTTGAGAACCGAATCACCACAGTAGAAAACCATATGGAAAAGAAAATTAAAGAACTTGAATCGAAGTTATCAGCATCCTGCAACAACTCAAATGACTGTGTAGCTGCAGCTGGAACTTCTCGTCCATCCATCAAACTGGCCACGTTTGACGGGAAGACCTCGTGGAATATTTACAAGAAGCAGTTCCTCATCGTTGCAGAAGCAAACTCCTGGGACTCTTCCACGAAAACCTGTCAACTTGCAGCCTCGCTGAGAGGGGATGCAGCTGATATACTACAGACCTTCCCAGAGGACAAGCACCATGACTTCGAAGCCTTATCATCGGCCTTGGAGCTTCGCTTTGGCGAATCCTGCCAAAAAGAATTCAGCCAACTTCAGCTCAAATCCCGACTCCAGAGGGCTGGAGAGACTTTGCAAGTTTTCGCAGCAGACGTTGAGAGGCTTTCCCATCTCGCCTTCTCGGACTGTCCTTCGGGTGTTAATGTTACAAATCTTGTAAATAATTGTTGTTTTTCCTGCCTTGCTTCATTTTCACTAGTTTTGGTGTAATCTGGCGACATGTTGCAAAAGTATCTGAAGATATCACTTTTATCATCTGTATATCGGCCCTGAAACACTTTGTAGTTTTTACACTTGCCCTAACTTTGATAAGCATGAAGACATGTTTCGCTCGGAGTGGTTTTTCTTTTTATTTGCTGGAATTTTCGTGAATGGATTAGTCAAATTTATGAATAAACAGAATACTCCAGATTTTACTAGAACGTAGTGGAAATGTCCTTCAGTGTATAAATAGCTGGCCTTGAACACAAGTCAGTTTAGTTTTTCTCTGCTGTGTTTAAGGGCCTATGTAAAATCCTCAATACCTGGCTCCATCAAGGAAAACAACAGCTTTAAATTCGGCCTAATTGAATATCCTAACCAGAGTAAAAGGACCAGAGCCCAAAAGGAGTACTAGTGGCATCTACGCTTGTGGACCTTTCAAGGAATGCAGTTCCTGTGAGAGTCGCCAATGTAAGTGAAAGACCGAGGAATATCAAGAAAGGAGAAGTGTTGGCAACTTGTACTCCCGTAAACTGCATCATCAGAAGAATTGATTCCTCCGAGATTGTGTCTTTCGAATCCTTGACTTCGAAATTAATTGGGAGTGCACCATTATCGAAGGATCAAAGATACGCTGCGGAAAAATTGGTGGACAACTTCAAGCAGGTGTTTTCATCTACATCCGAGGATGTTGGTCGCACGAATTTAACGCAGCATAGGATCGACACTGGAGATCATCCCCCTATCAAGCAGCATCCAAGACGACTACCGTTCGCCAAGAAGGAAGAGGTTGAGATCCTCTTGAAAGAGATGCAGGAGAATGACGTCATCGAACCCTCATCCAGTCCTTGGGCATCCCCTATCGTCTTGGTCCGAAAGAAAGACGGCTCCACCAGATTTTGTGTTGATTACCGACGCCTGAATGACATCACCAAGAAGGACAGTTACCCTCTTCCACGGATCGATGACACTCTGGACACCCTTTCCAGACACAAGTGGTTTTCGACCCTGGATTTAAAGAGCGGCTACTGGCAGGTGGAGATACACCCCGACGACCGAGAGAAGACGGCGTTTACAACCGGACAAGGCTTGTGGCAGTTTAAAGTGATGCCGTTCGGCCTCTGCAATGCACCAGCCACGTTCGAGCGTCTTATGGAATCAGTGCTGCGAGGACTCTCTTATGAATCCTGTCTTGTCTACTTGGACGACATCATCATCATAGGACGCAGTTTTGAGGAACATTTGGTTAATCTTAGGAAGGTGCTGCAAAAGCTAATGGAAGCCAACCTGAAGTTAAGCCCGTCCAAATGTAATTTGTTCCGCCGTGAGGTGAACTACCTTGGTCACATTATCTCTTCCGAAGGTGTACGAACAGATCCAGATAAGGTATCTGCAGTCAAGAATTGGAGCCGCCCCGAAAATGTCCATCAGATGCGAAGTTTCCTGGGGCTCTGCACGTACTACAGGAAGTTTGTGAAGGGTTTTTCCAATATTGCACGACCTTTGCATTAGCTGACGGAGAGCAAACAGAAATTTGAATGGTCCAAAGAATGCGAGGATGCATTTCTACAGCTGAAGGAGGCTTTAACATCAACGCCTATTCTCTCTTATCCTCAGCCTGAAAAATCCTTCATACTTGACACTGATGCGAGCCACGAGAGTTAAAGCTGTAGAACATTTCCATCATTACCTCTACGGCCGTAAATTCCTGCTCCGGACCGATCATGCCTCTTTAACTTGGCTTTTGAATTTCAAGAATCCAGAGGGCCATTTAGCCAGGTGGATACAGCGGCTCCAGGAATATGACATCGAGATTAAGCACCGAAAAGGTTTGTCACACGGTAATGCTGACGCATTATCAAGAAGACCTTGTTCCGAGAACTGCCATTATTGCTCCCGAATAGAGAAACAGTACGGGACGACAATCCCTACTGCCTGTCAAGTTACTGTTACTTCATCATCTTCAGATCCTGATCCATGGAGTGACGACCAAGTAAGAAAAGATCAGCTTGAAGACCCAGACCTAAAGCCTATTGTAGAGTTAATGGAAAAAGACAGTCGGCGACCTAGTTGGCAAGACATTTCTATCTACAGTCCTGCAACGAAAAGATACTGGGCTCTATGGAAATCTCTCCAGCTGCGAAATGGCGTCCTGTATCGGAAATGGGAATCTGACGATGGTAAAGCATTCAAATGGCAGTTACTCCTTCCCAGATCAAGAATTCCTGACGTTCTAAAGGAATTGCACAGTAGTCCGACTGGAGGACATTTCGGTGTCCTGAAAACCCTCTGCAAGGTTCGAGAGCGCTTCTTCTGCAGCAAGGCGAAGGATGACGTAGAGAAGTGGTGCCATTCTTGTGACGCCTGTGCTGCCCGTAAAGGACCGAAGAGAAGAAGCCGCGGGAAGCTACATCTTTACAACGTAGGAGCTCCTTTCGAACGAATCGGGATCGACATTCTTGGTCCTCTACCGAAAACTACTGATGGGAACAAATACATCCTCGTTTCCATTGACTACTTCACCAAATGGCCCGAAGCATATTCCATCCCGGATCAAGAAGCTACCACTGTAGCAGAGACTCTAGTCCAGCATTGGATCTCGAGATATGGGACACCTTTGCAGATCCACTCCGATCAGGGGAGAAACTTCATCTCTGCTGTGTTTAAGGGCCTATGTAAAATCCTCAAAATTGAGAAAACTCGAACGACACCACTACACCCACAATCGGACGGCATGGTGGAGAGATTTAACAGGACAATCCTTAATAATCTCTCGCTTATGGTCTCCAAAAATCAACAGGATTGGGACAAGAAACTTCCTCTGTTCCTGCTGGCCTATCGTAGTGCTGTCCACGAGACCACCGGATATTCCCCATCACGGATGCTCTTCGGACGAGAGCTTCGGCTACCTTGTGATCTCGTCTTCGGTCTCCCTCCAGATGCGCCTTCATCGCCTGAGGAGTACGTCCAGGATCTCCAGGCACGGTTGGAAGACGTTCATCACTTCGCACGGGAGCGAATCAACATCGCGACGGAGAAGATGAAGACCCGATACGACACAAGGTCCACTGGTCATGATTTTCAAGAAGGTGACAAGGTGTGGCTATGGAATCCCATCCGACGTAAAGGTCTGTCACCCAAATTGCAGTCGCATTGGGATGGACCCTACACAGTCCTTCACCGGCTGAACGACGTCGTAGTGAGGATCCAGAAGTCATCACATTCAAAACCTAGGGTTGTAAATTATGATCGGCTAGCCCCATACTATGGCCATAGTTCGTAAAGTAAATATAAAGCTACCATGGTAACTTGTTTGTAAATTTTGTAAATAACTTTTGCCTTTAATTGTTTGTAATATTACTTCATCAATGTTATTATTTCTTTCATGTTCTCATTGTTATTGTTTATCATGTTTACGATTGATTATCATGTAATGTGTGCATCTGTAAATTTTCACTTGCTTCCTTTCTGGGGATTGTACTGCCCGGGACGTGCAGTCCTTGGGAAGGGGGCAATGTTACAAATCTTGTAAACAATTTTTGTTTTTCCTGCTCTGCATCATTTTCATCAGTTTTGGTTTTATCTGACGTCATGTTGCAAAAGTATCCGAAGATATCACCTTTATCACTTGTATACCGGCCTTGTAACGTTTTGTAGTTTTTACACTTGCCCTACATTTAATAAGCGTGAAGACATTTTCGCGTGGTTTTTCTTTTTATCACTAGAATTTGTGAATGGATTGTTCAAGTTATGAATGAAACAAAATATTCCAGATTTTACTAGAATGTTGTCGGGAATTTGTTTCGTGTATAAATAGCTGGCCTTGAACACAAGTCAGTTAGTTTTTCTCAGATGGGATTTCTGATATGCTCGTTTTCGTTCGCTTGGCGAATGGTTGTTTTGCTTTTGTAATTGCTTAATTACTGTTCACGTTTGATACGTGGTGCTGAGTTACTGTTGAGAGTTCAGTGTACTGTTTGCTACCTAATTGCTGGATGTTTAGCAATTGTTTCCTGCTCATATTGTATATAGTGTAAATACTTGTAAATAAATTTATAGTTACTTCCTCAAGATTGGAATGCTCATTTGAAGAAAGTTGAAGGTGCTACGGACTCGTTACAATATATTATTTTGATTTTTATTCTTTCACATTAACCCTTTTTTAACAGTTCTGGGTTATAACACGCAAATGCCGAGGTAACTTCGTTTTTGTTATAAGATAGTTCGACTTCATACTAGTATATACTATATTATTCGTAAATAATACATTGGTTATTATAAATTAGCAAAAATACAATAATAGCTATTATTCCCTAAAAGGGTCATTCCACGTTAAGTGATCCAAAATCTGAGAAAAATTTTACCTTACATTTTTGTATTTCTTTCACATTTGGCTCATCAATTGTACCCCTTGAGGTAATCAAAAGCCTCAATTTTTGGATTTTATCTCTATTATTTTTTCATTTATGAGACTTTGAACTTTGGAAAAACCCTCGTTTCTCCATGGATAAGGAAACATAAAAGGGACCATAACTCGGCACCAAATATAGATAGAACGATTTGGTAAATTGTATTTTAAAGTACGTTAGTTGCCGCTTAATTTGATATGCAACATGATTAATTTATTAAAAAAGTTTTTTTTCAAAACGTGAAATTTAAATTTCAAATTTAAATTTCTCGAAAAACATATAATGAATTTTTTTCAAAAAATTCTTAAAAATTCTTGTGTATTTTATCTATGTTTGTACAAAGTTTTAGATTGGGATCTCAGTGGGATCATATTTTTTTGAATTTTTGAATAAAACTATAGGAAAAAAATGATATTTTGTAGATTCTATTTATTTAACCCCTTTCCGGCTTCTCCCGAGCTGGACTCGGGCAAGCGAAATGTTCCATTCTGGCTCATCCCGAGTGTAGCTCGGGCACTGAAAATTAACACTGCACAACCAGTCTTTCCCGAATTTATTTAAATAGATATTTTTACATTTATTTTTAGGAAATGTTGCATGCGAATGATGCTATTATGTTTAAAAAGATATGTATGTATGAAAACAAGCATAAAAAAAATCATTTTTTATCCGTATTCCCGAAATTACTCATTTATTTAAATAGATATTTTTACATTTATTTGTAGGAAATGTTGCACGCGAATGATGCTATTATGTTTAAAAAGATATGTATTCATGAAAATAAGCATAAAAAAATTGACATTTTTTGATCCGTAATCCCGAAATAAAATGAGCCTGGAAGGGGTTAAATATTAAGTTTTCCGGCTTGTGATGGTCTAAAAAGTAGTAAATAAACATGAATATGTTTAAAGTGAGCTGGCATGAGGTTATAAATTTGTCAGGTTCATCCCCCCTCCCCCGCACAACCACTCTTTTTTTTTTCAAAACTGTTCAAAATGTTTTTTAAAAAAACTTTGATACAAAATGAATAGTAAACTTATTTAAAGCTGGTAAATGGGCTCCCTTATAACTAGACGAAGTATCCCCCTCCCCACGCAAATATACCATTCACACTATACTAATATGACATCCAAACTTGGGATTGAATTGAGGATTATTTCACCCTAGGTATATATTGTTTTTCAGACGAAGTGTTTCTTTCCGATCCGAACTTTAAAGTGTACTTCCATTCAATATCTGAAATTTAACTTTATGATTCATTTCATCTCATACCCTAGCACCAATCTTAAATTTTGAAGGGAGGAAATAAATGGGTCTCCCCAAGATCGTAGCAAACAGCAAAATAGCACTGTTTGTCCTTGTTCTCATCGTTTTTTCTATTGTTTTCGCACAAAACTGAAAATAATTCAAAATATCAGATCATATGTCTGTGTCACCATAACTATCTTCCCACCTTATCTAGTGTGCAGCTGTTATTTAATTTTTTAAATTGTTTGTGTTCTTTTTCATTTTGTTGTAAAAGAAAGTAATGCAGCAAGATATATCTATATACATATATTAAACAAACACTGCTTTTTTGATCATAACCTCTCATGTTGTTTAACTTCTGTACAGATTGCTCCTCCCCTTTTCCTACCTTCCCGCTCCAAACTTTTATTTTTTTATCATCCCGTCTAACCCCATTTCAAAGCCTTAGTCTCTACTGATGTCTGGTAGTGTTTCAGTTTGTTCTGTTTGTTACTCTTTCCTATTAGCTCATGAGCTTTGTCCAATAAGAGAAAGGAAAGCCAGTGATGGGGCTGACATATAACCTGATACTTTGATTTCTTTTCAGTTTTGTGTGAAAATAATGGGAAAACATTATGAGAACAAGGGGAAACAGTGCTATTTTGCTGTTTGCTATGATCTTGGGGCGAACCGTTTCTTTTCTTCCTCCAAAATTGAAGATTGGTGCTGGGGGAGGGGATGAAATGAATCATAAGTTTAAATTCAGATATTGAATGGAAGTACACTTTGTGAAGGTCGGATTGAAAAAAGAAACACTTCGTCTGAAAAACAATATATACCTAGGGGGAAAATAATCCTCAAATCAATCCCCAGGTGAGACGTCATATTAGTGTAGCGTTAATGGTATATTTGGGTGGGGGAAGGGTTTTACTTTGCCTTGTTATAAGGAAACCCATTTACCAACTTTAAATAAGTTTACTGTTCATTTTGTATCAAAAAGGTTTTTTTTAGCATTTGAAACAGTTTGGGGAAAAATGGTTGGGTCGGGAAGGAAGGGAGGGGAGCTGACCAATTTACAAGTTAATGCTAGCTCACTTACCTAGAGTAAAAATAATAGTCAATTCAATCCCCAGGTTAGATGTCATAATAGTACAGCGTTAATGGTATATTTGGGTGGAGGAGGGGATACTTCGTCTAGTTATAAGGAAACCCATTTACCAACTTTAAATAAGTTTACTATTCATTTTGTATCAAAGAGTTTTTTTAACATTTTGAACAGTTTTGAATTAAAAAAGAGTGGTTGTGCGGGGGAGGAAGGGGTGAGGGGGTGAACCTGACAAATCTATAAGCTCATGCCAGCTCACTTTAAACATATTCATGTTTGTTTACTACTTTTTAGACCATCACAAGCAAGATAACTTAGTATTTAAATAAATAGAATCTAAAAAATATCATTTTTTTCCTATACAGTTTTATTCAAAAATTCAAAAAAATATGATCCCATTGAGATCCCAATCTAAAAATTTGTACAAACATAGATAAAATACACAAGAATTTTTGAGAATTTTTTGAAAAAAATTCATTATATGTTTTTCGAGAAATTTAAATTTGAAATTTAAATTTCATTTTTGAAAAAGAAAATTTTTATCAAATTAGTCATGTTGCATATCAGATTAAGCGGCAACTAACGTACTTTAAAATGCCATTTACCAAATCGTTCTATCTATATTTGGTGCCGAGTTATGGTCCCTTTTATGTTCCCTTATCCATGGAAAAACGAGGGTTTTTCCAAAGTTCAAAGTCTCATAAATGAAAAAATAATAGAGATAAAAATCTAAAAATTGAGACTTTTGATTACCTCAAGGGGTACAATTGATGAGCCAAATTTGAAAGAAATACAAAAATGTAAGGTAAAAAACGTTGGATCACTTGACATGGAATGACCCAAAAGTAAACCAAATAGTGTACAATTTGAATATATTGCCAAATAATAGTTGCTGAGTAAAACTACACTGCAAATTAGTGGCACTGCGGTCGGTACATCTCATCTGCGAGGAGCATAAAAGTCCATGTTTGTGAGCATGCCAAGAAAATTTGCTGTGATACTAACAAAAGAAATCTGAGACAGCCAATTCGTAACTATGACCTCCATCATCATTTGAGCACAGAACTACGATGGGAAGTCATTGGGATACTAGAGGCAAGACAAAGTCAAACAGAAATGGCTAGATGGCAAAATGTGAATTCTTCTGTAGTTCATATACTTTAAAGCCGATTTCAAACTACAGATTCACGACCGCCGATGACCCATATTTGACGTTATGTGCAAGAAATAATAGAACTACTACTCCGACTCATCTTGGAGCCTTCCTTGCTGCAGTAACCAGAAAGCTGGCGTCAACGTCAACCATGCATAGAAGGCTTCACTGAGGTGATCAGTATGAGAGGAGACTAGCCATTTGCGCGCCGCACATATCAGAGCTAATATTTAGAAAAGTGGTAAATTGAGTCCCAAGTGAATTTTCACTAGTATTTTAATTACTTGCCAAAAAATAATTTTTCCGCAAAAGAAGCTAAGGTTTTGCTTTCATTTCATCTAATAATATCTGGAAAGAAAAAAAATATTCAAAAACTATTGTTATTACAGCTCAAAAATCAGACCGGTAACGTGTTCCCACTAGAAAAGCTTAGCATGCAAACAGGTCATGCGCACTTCCTAACTTCCCAACAAAACGCGCTTGCACAAAAAACGATTCTGTTTTTAACCCTCTATTGATATTTTACTTTATGTTTGTTTTAATCGACCTCTGATTTTCTAGCCGATGCAAAAAAAGCGTGTCCAGATGTAATAGCCGATGCAAAATAAGCGCAAATACAAGTTTTGAATTGAAAACTTCAATTGAATTGAAAATTTTTTTTGAGCCATATTAAACAACGTAGAACGATGCTAATTTCCAATACATAGTTTAGTTGAATATGTCAAAAGGATAGCAAATACACGTTTTGAATTGAAAACTTCGGAAAGTTCCCACTCACAACCCATCACCCCTTTTTTTAAGAGGAACGGTTCCCGAGTGCTAGATGCAGCGTTCACGGACGAACAGTAGATGATTATTTTAAAACACCAACAATTCTGCGCAAAAAGTAGTCAACTCAATCCCCGAACTTGAATCCTATCGATTACTTTTAGGATGCTTTAGGGAGACGTCTATCTGCTCGCAATCCACCCCTTCAGACCCTTGCCACGCTTACAACTCCTTTGCAAAAAGGAGCAATGGCTTACGCTTCCTATGAAACTAATTAACTGCGTAACATTTCAAAGCACACATGCATGTATTGTTTATAAATGGAAAGATTCCATATTGAAAGTAATTTGCCAATAGCAAACTGACACCTTAAATTATTTTTATTCATCTGCTAATTTTTATGCTGCTATAATTGTCAAGTAACTTATTTTCATGCAATTTTATACTTTACTATGGGTTGCATATTGGAAGTAAGTTTTATTAAATTGCTAGCTTTATACCCGGCGTTGCCCGGGTGCGTATTAATACAACATAGCATTCAGAAAAGAAAAAAAATTCAAGAATTCTATTCTTATTTGGGTATATAAAAATTTGCATCAATCTGTCTCTTAGGTACAAACTTTGAAAAAAGTAATATATTACAGAGAGTTAAACGTTTACAGAAAAAGTCTCACCAAAATGTGAAAATTAAAGATACATGTGTTTCTTTGAATGTGATTATAGAATTGTGTATAGATAAATACATATTATATACACATTTGGTTGAATTCAATCCACATGGTTGTACAAAAAGTTCTAGGTACAAACTCCCAAAAGAACTTAATTATCACGGAAAGTTCACAGAAAAATAGCACCAGCTAAAAGCGAAACATGTATAAGGCTTTTAATCCATGTTTTTGCATAATTCCTCTGATAGGAGGATAAGAAAAAAAAAATTCTGTATCATACATATTTTGTGCTAAAACATGAATTATAATTGTTCTTGACTTATTTCGTGCTAAAATGAAATAGGTGAGGATTGAAATGAAAATTCATTGGTTTAATTTTAATCTTTGTTGGAAAATGCTAATATTTAAATACCATAAATTGTATCAATTTGTAACCTAAAGGCTCATGTCGATTAAAAAAATTGACCTAATAATAGGCTAGATTCCTATAAAAGGGTCGTTTTTTGACAAAAAACTTAAATTTGAGCTTTTTAGACTTTTTAAAATTTCAAGACCCCGCCTATGAGAATTCTAGGGCATCAAGGGACCTCTGTGTCAAGTTTGATGAAAATCTGACGCAAACTGTGGATTTGTAAAGAGAACAAGTATACAAACAAACATACAAGCATTCACTCATTTTTATTGATATAGATACATGTAACTTTTCGAGTAATTGCAATTTTCATGATTTTTTCTTAATTTATGAGCACAAGCGTATATGCTTTTTTTAAATCAAACTCTCTAGCATATTCAATATCGTCGTTACTCATATCCGGCTTTTTGAAACTGTTTAATTAATTCTAAAGTACATTACTTTAGGCATCTTGGTTTGAGTAGGAAACTATTTGCATAAATTTAAAAATTTTTTAAAACGCTTTACTCGCTTAACCACTGAATCGACTCTCTAAACATTATTTTTTCTTAAGAATATTTCTGGCCTTATGTGTGCATTTCCGTTTGAACTATCAGTTCATCAGGGTAGTTAACTAGTACAGCGTCATTTGGATAAGTTCATTCTGAAACTTTCCACTTTAATGGAAGTAATTTCAGAAATGCTTTTAGTTAAATGCATTCAACAGTAGAATTTCCGTATGTTTTAAAATAAAGTTTAGATTGGAGATAATTAACTCTGATATTGCTTTAACTAAAAATATTATTTTGTAGTGTACTATTCGATTGGATTTAACATGTTCGGTTTTTATTTTTTAGTAGTTTTATAACAAAACATGAAATATTTTATTTAATTTTAAGTTACATAGTAAAAATAAGATATTGTCGAATTCGCTTATAATTATTGCAAAGGGACCGCAATAGTTGCTCCGAAATTTCGAGGAGAAACATTGTAGTTATTATTGTTATGGTTATTTTGCTTACTTATTTTCCTTTTGTTGCCTTTATCTCTTTTTTTTCAAATCTAGCAGCCAGTTTGTTTCATATTATTTTTCCTAGAATGTGTTATAGCATGGACCTTGGACCCATTACCTTTCCGTCCGCCTTAAAATTAGATCAATTTAAAACCACTTTATTCAAGTACTTTTCCCCCATTCACAAATGTCCACTCTCCACATTACAGCATAATAAGCAGAAAATCTTCTACCGTATCACATGACCTCCCTCTCTGCTTCTCCCCCTACTCCTGCCCTGACGATAATGACAGTACACTACCAAGAAGAATGGCGATTTAGTACGTCTCTGTCACACGTCGTCATCAAGCCGGCATCATTTTTCAGAGACGAGTCTCATCATACATCCAGGTGCGATGTGATTCTGATCGTCATCTTCTAGGAGAGCGTGCGTCCCCCCCCCCCCCCGATTCGTCCGAAGCGTCATCCAGAGCGATTTTGAGACATAACTAATGGACGCCGAGATCTGCTTGCATTACGAAAACTAGATTCGTTGCCAAGTCCGCTGATAATAAGAGAGCTTGAAAAATGATCGTGAATGCTTTGGAAAATATAAACAACGGTAAGCAAGTATTAAAGATGAAAAAAATCGTTCTTGGACAAAATGTTAGAAGAAGATTTACAAAAATCATTTATATTAAAGAAAAAAAATCTGGTGTGAACCCCACTACTTCCTCTTACCATACTCGTAGTTTCGAAGATATGATTTTTCGCTGTCAGATTCATCATTTGTGCTCACCCCACATAATGATCTGAAACTGCTGAAAATGATTGGCGTTAATTTAGGTACACGATGTCAAGTCATACATATATAGAGACGATAATTATTTCTAAAATTACTATATACGTTATAATATTATACTTAACAATTCATATATAATATTTAGACGCCAGAAGCAACGGAACCCATACACTATGCTTAGTGAATAAATATTTGAGCACAACCATAACCTTTCAGAGACCTCGCCACTAGTTAATCCTGTTATTAATTCAATATCTGAAATTGAATGAGTTATTTTCCATTATTCTAAGCAGACGAGATGATTATAGTTGATTGCCAGTGACTAAAATTAATCTCCTCTCGAAGTTAGAGGATTCAAATAACAATAGTTTATGTAAGGTCTTGCGTTATAAGTATAGGTTTAGAAGGTTTCAAACCTCAAGTTTAGAATCTTTAGCAGAGGGTGATCTTAATGAGTGTAGTTTTTAATAAAAAATATTAATGAGCTAATCTATATTCTTAAAAGTGCATTTACTGAACCTATCTATCTATATAAAAATGGATGTATGTATATTTGTTTGTATGTTTGTTCCTTATACAAATCCAGTTTTCGGCGGATTTTCATCAAATTTGTCACAGAGGTTCCTTGATGCATTAGAATTCACAGTTTTGAAATTTTAAAAAATCCAAAAAGCTCAAAATTCATATTTTTTGTCTCAAAATGGCCATTTTCTTTCATTTTTGAATAGATAGAGAAATAGAGATAAGCCTTTAAAAATACAAATTGATAAAATTTAACACATTTAAATATGAGTATTTTTCAACAAAGATTACGATTAAGAATGGATTATCAATTTTAGGTTCATCTATATCATTTTAGCATGAAATAAACTCAACATAATGCAATACCGAGCAACGTAAGCATATGTATATTTTTGAGCCTTTATGAAGCCCGAAATTGAAAGTTTTAAACTGAAGTAATATTGCACCATTTTCGAAACCACTAAGAATCAGTTTTGTTTGCCATATCATTTATTTTGTGTTTAGTTAAAACTTTACTTTGTTTAGCCACATTTGTTTAAGGACGGGAACTTGAGAGGATCGGAATAGATTTATTTGTACTGAAATAAGAAGTAAAACATTATTTATATTATATAATTACTAGTGATATTAAATCGTCTATAATAGATGTAGCAGCTTTCGCCTATTGCTTCATTCTAATTTGCAACATCTACCGGACAAGTTGAAAATAATTTTCACAATTAATTTCCCCGTACATGCAGCTGTTCTAATCCTCAATTTTCTTCTACATTTATATTTTTTACCACTCAAATTTTAAAATGCTACATACAGCGGTTAAAACTTAACATGCATATGCCATCTTTAAAAGTTTCTTATTTTTATTACTTTTGACCCAAATAGATCAATGTGATGTCCTTGAGAATAGTAAAACAAAATTTATTGATTAGCCAAAGCAAACCAAAATCTCATCTATTTTCTGCCTCAACTAATTGCTCCTTACCAAGCAAAAAAGCTGCCTTGATGTTTTTATCCAACAACTTATTCAGAACTATGTGACTACGAAATTCCGATAAAGGTCTGCAAATTCCAGGCGGTATCATCATTCGATAGGAAACAATCAGAAACAAGTTCTGATAATGTAACCCTTTGAACGTGACGCGACGAAGATTAAAAGTATTCCCTTGCTTTTCATTGAGATGCAGATTCTTCAGAAAGAAAAGATATTTGTTCGATGCGTTATCGAGAGAAAACTGTCCATTGGCTACACAACAATAATCAATAAAGATAAATAAAAAGCATTTATTCGAATGGTTAAAATTACGAACTACTTTAACCCAATTATGCCCAAGTTTTTTTTAACAATTTTTTTCTGCTTAAAACTCTTAAATGGAATGGTTTACATACATTTTAGGCGTAAAATAGATCGCCATTGCCATATTTGTTAAGTTATTTAACGTCCTGTTTACGGGACACTGGGCAGATATGTAAGCAAAATACGATCTTACTTGACTTTACTTTCGCAAAGTAACCTAACAGAAGGCATCTGTGATCAATTTTAAGCAAATCATTTTAAAATAGTTTAATTTTATGAAAAAAAAAAAAGCTCGCAAAAACTTTTATCTTCTGCGGTTACCCATGCTGGATCGTTGCTTGATTGATTTATCTGAAAATAGCTGTCAATAAATAAGCTCAGATATCCAACTAGTGGCTCTAACTGGTTTTCTCAAGAAGAAGGACTATTTAACTTGTGAAAAACAGCTTTAGTAAACCCATTACAGGTTTTTGTACGCAGTAACTACCCAAGTAGCATCAACTCATCGGATTTTGCTCTGCCGATCAACAAACTCCTCGTAAACTGATCCTGTAACGCACGATGACATCGTTCCGATCAGTATCCGAGCACTGTTTTCGATGAGCTACTTTTCATCGGAAAGCGATATCCTTCCGATCAAGTTTCCCGATGTAATTCCTCGGCACGGGACTGTTCTGCTCGTAAATTGCTCCAATTCTCATCGGATTTTGCTGCTCGGATTCTGCTTGGCCGATGAGACATATTGGATGATCGGCCGATGAGAATTTCATCGGGTTTCGATGAATGGCCGATCATCGGCCGATGAGATGATGCTGTTAGGGTAACAAGCGTCCCGTTTTTAGGCTACTGGGCATAAATGGGTTAACTAGCATAAAGTCTTAAAACCTATTTTGAATTTTCCTAAAATTAATTTCTAATATTTTGGATAAGTGTTTTCTTTGTTAGCATCTATCATTCATTAGTTTCATTCTTTCGTCCAAGTTTTTACAGTCTTTAGGTGGACATATGCTGTTTCTCATCATTTATCTTTTAAAATCAATGATGTTGAATCATTTTTTAAATTTTTTTCTTAAATGAGCTTATATTTATGATATTTTTAGCAATTTTTTCATATGTTAACCCTTTAATGCCTGACATTTTTCTCCAAAGATATTTTGTATACCGGTTACAAACTGTGTTTAATGAACAGGAAAAATAATTAAAAAAATATTATGTAAAAATAATTGTTTTATTAAGGGAAGAAAAATCGTCCCTTAAAAGTTACCATAGACCCCAGAGGGTACACTCTTTTTTTACCAAAATTTTTTTTCTGCCTACGATACAATATTTAAAAAGACATTTTATAAGAAGAAATAAAATCAGCAATTAACATAAACTGGGAAGCTGGGAATAACTTTGAAAACTTAGCTTTTCTTCTTGAGATTGTGAACGATGTCGTTTTTGATAAAGATTATATTAAAACTACTACAGAACACACTTTTCAATGGTTATGTGCTGCAATCTGTTAATAACGAATTGAAACAATACCAAGGTTCTAATTAAACACTATTATTTGGTTGAAAAGTACATTTTGGGGAAATTCAGACCCTTTTTTTCGACTGTCCCTAAAACGGGACGCTAGGTATTAATGGGTTAAATCGATTCCTTTGGATTTCTGTTCATCATAACTAATATTTTACTGAGCAATGACAAGTTACTATTTTTTTTTTCATTTTCAACCTCGGTTGTGGGGTTTTTTTCTGATTGACCCCTGGAATCTATCAACTGGTGGGTTGCCCAGTGCTCGACCCCTTCGGACTTCCACGGCCTCTGCTCTTTCGAGTGGTAGCACCCATTACATGGGTGCTACCACTGTTACTGCTCATACACTGTAGTTACTGCTCATACACTTCCACTTGCCCGCACACATGGCTGCCTACACACACACACACACACACACACACACACACACACATACATACACATCGTAATTCGACAATTCAAAAAAAAAAAAAAAAAACAGTTTAATTTAAATCCAAGATGTTAATTTTTTTTTTTTTTTTGTTAATATATTTTTCAATTACAAATCATGATAGTATTCGTGTTTTTATGCCTGTAAAACGCAGCTCATGTCATTAAAATTTTGATTCGAGTATTTTCACGTATTGATAATATTTTGCTTGTATATCTTAGGCTTTAACATAGCGCATATAGAATAGTGCGCAATATTTCACTTAATTGTTTTAGAATTTAACACAATTTTGCGAAGAAAAGACGCTCTGGCGTATGGATCAGATACATGATGATTGCCTAAAAAAATTGAAGATTGCCTGATGAGTTGAACCAGCTATCATAGAAGATTAATATTTAATCATTATGTTATTACCATCGGTATAAAATTCACAAAATAGTCATTTTCAAACAAAAATTCGTATTTTCAGAAGTTAAAAAAAATATTTCAGTTTCTTGATGCTGAAAGTAAGAAACCAGTATTCTTCATAGCAAAGAGCAGAAAGTATTGTGCAAAAACTGGAGGGATCGATTTTAGTCACGCCTGCAAGATTTTGCTTCACATTTCCCCATAATTGCTATTTTTTTACCTAGTTTCCATAAAATGTAAGACAAAGTTATTTTTTGCAGTACACCGCCAACTCATTTATTTCGCATAAGCAAAGAGAGCCGAAAAAAACTGGCAGCTAATGTGAAATTAGGCTACCAGCGAGCGACCGCACTTGGTACGGTACAACTCGTGAATTTTATTTACTCGTAAATTTTATTTACTCGTAAATTTTATTTACTCGTAAATTTTATTATATAGCATATGACAGAGCTCGGATATAAAGCAGTGAGTAACCGCCCCTAAGCAAGGGCTAAGGCAGGAACATGCAATACAGTTACATACATGCATACGAGTTGGCAGTTTTTTCGGCTCTCTTTGCTTTATAAGATGATTTTTGCCTCCAACTCGTTTACTTCGTATTCCATGCTGATGAGTACATAATAAGCACGAACTGCAGTCCATGGATCGAAATAAACTAGTTGTCGGTGCATTGCATGTTCCTGCCCTATTGCTTAGGGGCGGTTACTCACTGCTTTAAAGTAATGTTTTGCTCATTCAAAGTGAATATTGGCCGAAGAAAAGTATGAAAAAAATTATCTACGTCTTGAATTGCAACAACTGTACAGGCAGATGCTCTAGAAACAAATTCGGTTTACAACTAATACAAATTGCACGTCATTTAAAAATTACTTTTCCACTCAAACAAAAAGTAGCTTTAAGAATTGTAAAAATTCATTTGTGCTTTTTTCGGTTGTGCAACGTTTTGCTGCAAAAGTCACCCGAAAAAACTTTTCGCCCACAGGCCCGTCATTAAGGGGGCAGAAAGGGTCAATTGTCCCCCCCCCCTGGCTTTCAGAAATCAATGTATTTACATATAAATGGGCGTGGTGTTTGCTGTTTTCCGATGTAATTGCATTGCGTTTGCACCCTTTGCCCCCCCCCCCCCTGGAAAAACTTGAAATGACGTTCTTGTTCGCCCATAATTTCTCCCCTACATTCGTTGCATTAAAAAAGGGATTCCTTGTAATCCCGAAACATGTTTAAAGTAATCTGCAAGTTTTGTCTAATAAAATGTTGAATTGTTTTATTTTGCCATTTATAGCCTTTTTTACCCCATTTAAGTGCCCTTCGTCATTAGTGATATTTAAGTTTCCGTACACAATAGCAACAATGCTTTCTTCACAGTGTTACATGTCCATAAATACACATTTATGTGCTAAAAAGTCTCTAAGTATAGTTTTTATTCCAGTCATCACTCATGACGACGCTAGTGACCTTTAACCAATGAATATTGAAGTAATGAAACTCGTAGACATGATCTGCATAATAAAACTAAATCGCTCCGTAAAGCTTGAATTAATGGCAAGTAGAAAATAATGAACGAATTGTCAAAATAACCCAAAGACTAATTGCTGCCCTTTCGGGATATTTTTTTACGTTTTTTGAACGGAACGAAAGTTGAAAAATCCATTTAAGATCCAAATAAAGGTTTAAAGCCCAAAAAGAATTATGTGCTCCGGACGTTCAGTTTCACTTTAAAAAGTTGCACTAAGTCAAACAGTTTATATTTAAAAATTCTATAAAATAAAATGCAATTAAATTTTTAATATTTTCATAATGGATACGTATTTTTTTTCTCGGAAATGGACGCCTCTCATAAGGTACGTTGCTTACTGAGACGAACAAGTTATTTACTCTATAACATTTCATTAAAATTTTCAAACTTTTATTGCATTGCATGCATGTAGAAATTTTATGTCTTGTATAAAGTTTAATTAAATGAATCTCTATTTTTGGTCTTTGTCGTACTTTTTGTACAACTGTTACATTTCTTGAAATACACTGCTCAAAACAATTAGGGGAGCACATGGTTTTAACAAAATCACGCAAAGATGAATACCAATAAGTAACATAAAATGAATCGTCCATAATTTAAAGCCTACCAGGAAACATAAGAAGAATATTTTATGTGCAAATTAAAGTTAATGACGTCAAAAACCAGAAAAAGGAGAGAAGTGCAGAAATCAGGATGTTGCTGAGACGTGTGTTTTATTGCCGCAACTGTGAAATTCGATAGCACAGTAGCTTTTTTTTTAAATATTTTTTTAGGAGACAAGGTTACTTGAGAATGTCTAAACAACGTGATTTACCGGAATCAATGCCATGGCGTTTTATAGGCAGGCTGGAATCTGGACAAACACAACGTAGTGTCGCGGATGATGTTGGAGTCGTCAGACGTGTTGCAAGACTGTGGAATCGATTCCAAGAGACAGGAAATGTTAGACGTCGATCAGGGTAAGGTCGGCCACGCGTTACTACTGCAACTGATGACCGCTATAGGGTCATTCCATGTCAAGTGATCCAACGTTTTTTACCTTACATTTTTGTATTTCTTTCAAATTTGGCTCATCAATTGTACCCCTTGAGGTAATCAAAAGTATCAATTTTTGGATTTTTATCTCTATTATTTTTTGATTTATGAGACTTTGAACTTTGGAAAAACCCACGTTTTTCCATGGATAAGGGAACATAAAAGGGACCATAACTCGACATCAAATATAGATAGAACGATTTGGTAAATGACATTTTAAAGTACGTTAGTTGCCGCTTAATCTCATATGCAACATGACTAATATGATAAAAAATTTCTTTTTCAAAAAATGAAATTTAAATTTCAAATTTAAATTTAAAAAAAAAACATATAATGAATTTTTTTCAAAAAATTCTCAAAAATTCTTATGTATTTTATCAATGTGTGTACAAATTTTTAGATTGGGATCTCAATGGGATCATATTTTTTTGAATTTTTGAATAAAACTATATAGGAAAAAATGATATTTTTTAGATTCTATTTATTTAAATATTAAGTTATCTTGCTTGTGATGGTTTAAAAAGTAGTAAACAAACATGAATATGTTTAAAGTGAACTTGCATGAGCTTATAGATTTGTCAGGTTCACCCCCTCCCCCCCTTCATCCCCGGCCCAACCACTCTTTTTTAATTCAAAACTGTTCAAAATGTTAAAAAAAAAACTCTTTGATACAAGATGAATAGTAAACTTATTTAAAGTTGGTAAATGGGTTTCCCTATAACTAGACGAAGTATCACCCTCCTCCACCCAAATATACCATTAACGCTGTACTATTATGACGTCTAACCTGGGGATTGAATTGACTATTATTTTTACTCTAGGTAAGCGAGCTAGCATTAACTTGTAGATTGGTCAGCTCCCCCTCCCTTCCTTCCTGATCCAACCATTTTTGCCCCAAACTGTTTAAAATGCTAAAAAAAAGCTTCTTTGATACAAAATGAACAGTAAACCTATTTAAAGTTGGTAAATGGGCTTCCTTATAACAAGGCAAAGTACAACCCTTCCCCCACCCAAATATATCATTAATGCTATAATAATATGACGTCTCACCTGGGGATTGATTTGAGGATTATTTTCCCCTTAGGTATATATTGTTTTTCAGACGAAGTGTATATTTTTCAATCCGACCTTCACAAAGAGTACTTCTATTCAATATCTGAATTTAAACTTATGATTCATTTCATCCCCTCCCCCAGCACCAATCTTCAATTTTATTGAGAGGAAATAAATGGGTCGCCCCAAGATCATAGCAAACAGCAAAATAGCACTGTTTCTTCTTGTTCTCATAATGTTTTCCCATTATTTTCATACAAAACTGAAAAGAAATCAAAGTGTCACGTTATATGTCAGTCCCCATCACTGCCTTTCCTTTTTCTTATTGGACAAAGCTCATGTGCTAATAGGAAAGTAACAAACAGAACAAACTGAAACACTACCAGACATCAGTAGAGACTAAAGCTTTGAAATGGGGTTAGGCGGGATGATAAAAAAATAAAAGTTTGGAGCGAGAAGGTAGGGTAAGGGGGGTGGGAGTAATCTGTAAAGAAGTTAAACAACATGAGAGGGTTATGATGAAAAAAGCAGTGTTTGATTAATATATGTATATAGATATGTCTTGCTGCATTACTTTCCTTTACAACAAAATGAAAAATAACACAAACAATTTAAAAAATTAAATAACAGCTGCACACTAGATAATGTGGAAATATAGTTATGAGGACATAGACATATGAACTGATATTTTGATTTATTTTCAGTTTTGTGCGTAAAGAATAGAAAAAACGATGAGAACAAGGAGAAACAGTGCTATTTTGCTGTTTGCTATGATCTTGGGGCGACCCATTTATTTCCTCCCTTCAAAATTGAAGATTGGTGCTGGAGTAGAAGATGAAATGAATCATAAAGTTAAATTTCAGATACTGAATGGAAGTACACTTTAAAGTTCGGATTGAAAAAGAAACACTTCGTCTGAAAAACAATATTTATACCTAGGGTGAAAATAATCCTCAACTCAATCCCCAGGTTGGACGTCATATTAGTATAGTGTGAATGGTATATTTGGGTGGGGAGGGGGATACTTCGTCTAGTTATAAGGAAACCCATTTACCCACTTTAAATAAGTTTACTATTCATTTTGTATCAAAGAGTTTTTGTTTTTTTTTTAAACATTTTGAACAGCTTTGAATAAAAAAAGAGTGGTTGTGCGGGGAAAGAAGGGGGGAGGGGGTGAACCTGACAAATCTATCAGCTCATGCCAGCTCACTTTAAGCATATTCATGTTTGTTTACTACTTTTTAGACCATCACAAGCAAGATAACTTAATATTTAAATAAATAGAATCTAAAAAATATCCTTTTTTTCCTATACAGTTTTATTCAAAAATTCAAAAAAATATGATCCCATTGAGATCCCAATCTAAAAATTTGTACAAACATAGATAAAATACACAAGAATTTTTGAGAATTTTTTCAAAAAAATTCATTTTATGTTTTTTGAGAAATTTAAATTTGAAATTTTTTAAAAATAAAATTTTACTAAAATTAGTCATGTTGCATATCAGATTAAGCGGCAACTAACATACTTTAAAAGGCCATTTACCAAATTGTTCTATCTGTATTTGATGCCGAGTTATGGTCCCTTTTATGTTCCCTTATCCATGGAAAAACGAGGGTTTTTCCAAAGTTCAAAGTCTCATAAATAAAAAAATAATAGAGATAAAAATCCAAAAATTGAGACTTTTGATTACCTCAAGAGGTACAATTAATGAGCCAAATGTGAAAAAAATTTTGGATCACTTGACGTGGAATGACCCTATATACGGTTGACAACCCATCGAAACAGAATAGAGAATGTTACGCATCTGCAAAGACAGTTGTTCCTGGCAATAGGACGAAGGGTGTCCACTGTCCAGCAGAACAGTACGTAGTCGACTTCATGAGGGAGGGCTCTATGCACGTAGGCCAATGGTCTGCATTTTCTTGACCCCACGCCACCGTGGGCCCCGAAGAAGATGGGCTGATGAACATCAAAATTGGGAGCAACATGATGGGGACCAAGTGTTGCTTACAGACGAGTCTCTATTCAATCTGAAGAATGACACCGAACGTGTTTTGGTATGGAGGGCCAGGAGCAATCGAAATAACTCCGCATTCGTTCGTGAAATGTCACAATACAGACGAGCCGGTTGGATGGTATGAGATGGAATCAGCATAGGCGGACATACGGACCTGCATATCATTTGGAATGGCCCTTTGATGGTCCTAAAGTATGCTGACGAGATACTGAGACCTCATGTCATCCCTTACGCTAGAGCTATTGGAGATTTCTTTGTTTTGCAAGACAATACTGCTCGATCGAAGAGAGCTCAACTGGTGGAGAAGCTGAAAAATATCAGCGTATGGAATGGCCAGCGTGCTCTACTGACCTGAATCCAATTAATCATGTTTGGGCTATACTCGGACGATGCATTGCTACTCGACCAAGGTCGTTTGTTACTGTCCGAGACTTGGAGATTGCACTTCTTGAGGAGTGAAAAACAGTATTCCCCAAAGTCAGATCGATAGTCTTATCGCATACATGCCAATCAGGTGTGTAGCAGTCTTAGCTGTTCAAGAAGACCACACGCCTTATTAAAACTCATGCATCATGTCAAAACAGTACTTTTTTTTAAATATTTTACATGTAACTAAATTGTTGCCCTAAATCACCTTTTCATGTTTTTTCCACATTTTCAAAGAATTAAAGATCAATTCCACAGTTTTTAGGTCTTTTTTTTATGTATTGCTCATTCATACGCGTGTACTATCCATTGTATGCCAATCTGTGGCTGCCTTGCATGGTTTTCTTCACTTTTTTGCTTGCTCCCCTAATTGTTTTGAGCAGTGTAGAATTGCATAAATATGACATGTAGCTCTTATAATTAACTTTTTTAAGGGGAAGGGATGAACACCTACTGGTTCGTTCTAGGGAGAAAAATAACCAACAAGCCTTTTTGAGAATATCTTGAAAAAAATTATGTTTCAAATTGTTGCTGTAGGGTTCGGCACCCCCAACGGAGAATTTTGATCGACCTCTCGCTCCTGGTCGCACGGGTTAGTTTAGCCTGGTGCTCCCGTGCGAAGGAGGAGAGAGATGTTTTCGAGAGAGGGACCCCCAAGGTCAGAGAGAGAGGAGCGAGATTGAATGCTGCCTCTGTTTGTTGGGTTCTAGAAAAGTGAATCTGGTTGTTTCGATATTATTTTGTACATAGTGTAATGTAGCTGTATGAGTGTTCTAAATAGAAATAAATGTGTAGCCATTTAAAGAAGTTGAGTGAAAGTCGATGAGTTCATCTTAACCTCAACGAGCCAAAGCGAGTAACGGTATGGAGAAGGCCGTACTAGCTACAGTTGCATTTTTTAAAATTTTCAAAAAAAAACAGTTTCTGCTTCTATATGGAGATTTGAACTGAGCTTTCTTATGACAAAGATAGTATTTTACACCAGGAGGAACGGAATGGTGTCAGAGGAATAAGAGAGCAGAAATTAAATTTCGGAATGAAATCGCATTGTATTATTTCAACCTGACCCAATACATATAGCAGCTGCAGACACTTACTAAATCAACTTCCGCATAAGCTAGAAAAAAGTATTACATTTTATTTTAGTACTCTAGTTCAGCAATTCCATTATTTCCGCAGTACCATCCCTTCAAGTTCTGCCCTGTACTATCTGTACAGTGACGATATTAATGGTACAAATACATATTTAAAAAAATTGGTTAAATTGAAAAAATAGTTTAGATTTCAGGATTATTTGTTGATCCTTGACAGCGGAATATCAATCACTCTACCCCCTTTCTCAAATTGATAATATCTAAAAACATTGTGATTTGAGAAAATCTTCTGCCGTCAAAAAATATTCACCATTACTTGGGAGTATTCAGTGCCATAGTTTATACTTTGATTTTGCTTCAAAAGTCAAGTAAAAATTTAATATTGTAAGTATTTACATTTCTGGTGAAAAAATGCTTAATTCTAAAAGCAATTTTACTTGCAAATAATTTTGTAGTAACGATATCAAAAAAGCTTTGTAAAATTATTCACGTTTCAAAATATTTTCTAACATATTTTAAAGGCAAAGAGGTCATCATATAAAAGAAATGTAATGTAATTCATCTTATGCTCTCCGAACCTTAGATAAACAATGAAATCAAATTATAGAACAGAATCGAGTAAGGATAAAAATTTTAAACAGATTCAATTTTCATAACTCCACACGATAACATCAAAAATGTACTTCCGTGCTACGAACTTCAGTTTCCTTGCACTAAAAAGGGATAAATGTGCAAATATTCAAATTGAATATTTGCTACATTGTTAGAGAAAGAAAACTGTTATAACTCATTTGATTTCATAACAAAAATAGTTACACAGTCGTCCCTTGCCATTTCGCTCTTCGATTTTCACGGCTTCATTCTATCACTGTTTTTTTTTTCCCCTTATTTATTCATCAACCATTCATAATACATTCGAGTTATTTCTTTCTTTCAAAAATTTAACAAAATTTTGATTTTAAATTACGCAAGCTTTTCGTAGGGGCCATAGAAGTGTCATTTGAAGGGGGGGGGGTATGGAAAGTCTGAAGTGACAAGTATTGCTATATGCTTTCAATAGTTAAAACTTAATGTAGTAATTGAAAGAGGGCAAAGTACTATTTTTAAAAATCGCTCGGCTACCACTTACTTTTTGCACAGCAAGAATCTCCTTCAATAAGGAAATAATGCAATGTAAATGGGGGAAATACTGTCTTTCATTCGTACATACATCAAACATGTTACACCGTTTTAAGGTTAGTGATAGTATGTAAGAACTGTTCGTTCAGTGCGCATACTAGCAATGCGAAAATATGACATTGATAATAATGTCTAATAATGTCTTATTCTCAATGTTTTGAGAAATATATTTAAGATAATCCTTTGTAATGCTGGACAAAGAATGTTATTTTATGACTGGAAAACTATAAATAATTTTAAAACACGATTAAAAGGAAGTTTTCTGAACTCCAGGAAAAATTCGCTTTCGTGTGGATTTAGTTATCGCGGTTGATTCGGAAACGGATTAACGGTGATAAACGCGGATTGGCTGCATACAGAATTACCCGAAAGTGTGGCAATTCTCCCTCCTTCACTTTTAGCAGTATGTTGACTATGGCTGAATATTTGTTCCACACAGTTGCCTTGAAATTTTAAGTCATAAGCAACGATTGATCACTATCCTTGTCCTAACACAGATGATTTTTTCGCTATTTGCTTAGCTAACACGTTAACCATTGTAGTTCCAGTTCAGGCCCGTCATTTTAGATATTTCCGGGGGGGGGAGGGTACAAACATAATGCAATTTCATTGGGAAACAATAAAAACCACGCTGACTTATGTAAAAATACATTGATTTCACAAAACCAGGGATGGGGCAGTGCCCCCCCCCCCCCCCCCCGCTTTGATCTCCCTAAGTGACGGACCTGTCCCAGTGTTGTTCCTGAACCATGTCATACAGTCTCGCTAAATCGAAGTCTAATAACTCGAATATTCCTTTAACTCCAAGCTTCCACTAGGTCCCCAGACTCTTGAAAAGGACCGTGGTATCTCTATCAGTAAGGCATTGGACTCGTAACCGGAGGACTCCGGGTTCGATCCCAGTCAATCAAAGATCCACCGTCGTTACTAATGGTGGCTGGGCGACGTAAAATAAGGGTCGTGGTCACAAGTCCTCCTACTGAAACGATACCTCTGGGAGTACTGGGCTAGGGGTTTGCTCCGCGCTTGGTCTCGATCAAAAGAACGGAGCACTCTTCAGATCCACCATCCAACCGGTTAAACCACGTGTTGTGGTAGATACGGGAAGCCCTGGAGTAAAAAACTCTTGAAAAGAATGTGGGAACGTCGTATAACTGGAACCACGAATAAGTCAAAGCGTTAAGCCAGTCCTTTCGGACTTCGAGTTATCGAGACTATAAGATTAAATTTAATGCGAAATTGGAAGGGTTAACAAAGTTCCTTTTGATCTGCATATAAGTTTGCTCTTCGACAGTAAATGTCATTTTACGTATATTTTTTCAAAAGTATGAACTCATCAATTTACATGCATTAGCTTATTAAACCTCTTCTAAAGCCTCAAACTTTGCACTGCAAAAAAATAAACGTTGTTTTTAAAGTATAATGCAGCCAAAGTTTTAATAATAAACTATTAAATTGCTGATTTTACAGAAATAAACTGTGAAATTGCTAATTTTGCAGTTTATTACAGAACAATGTAAAGTTTTAAGCTGGAACCTCTGCTGCCAGTATTATACAGTTGTTGTTACAACATAACACAGCTAATTTTATGGTAATAAACTAAAATTGCTAATTTTACAGTGATGAACTAAAATTGATAATTTACAGTGTATTACTGTGCATTGAACAGTTTTTAATTGGAACTTCTGCTTTCAGTATTATATGTAAAACAACAGTTTTTTTTCTTTCTTCGCAGTGTACTAACTCTCAAAAAAGGCAATGCATAGCTACTGAGACACTATCCTCTAGAAATGATTTATAAAATATTTCTTCATTCTACAGGGCCCAAAATTTAATATATTTTAAGGCAATCTCTTAAGCGATGGTTTCGTTTCTTCCCGGGGCCTGTTAATGAGAGATAAGAGCCTTAAAAGTAGTAACGACTTCTGGAAAGAGCTACCAGTGGAGTGTTGTCGGAGTCGTTTGATTTTATGACTGCTCCTTTCGAGAAATTTATTGATTCGAATTTCTTTTCATAATCTTATCACGCACTGTTTCTTGACCGTATTCGAGAACCATCCTCTAAGCCAAAGACAAGTATAAATAATGTGATGTCCGAGTTTAAAATTGTTACAGTCTTATAGTGTGGGCTTTAGAATTTGTATTTGATATATATTGAAACTGGCACATTAAAATTAGACCAAACTTAAGCATTAAATGTGCATGTTCATTATATTAGTGGAATTAGATATTAATTATCTATATGCTTTACGATTAGTAGTGATAGATTTATTTTTGTTTCAGTCATTTTATAAATTAATCTGAGATTGACATACAAAGGTAAGCTATATTACAGCGGGAAAAAAATCACAAAACTTTACCATTCCCCTTACACCCGCCCCCCTTTAAATTTTTATGAAACATAAGTTTTTGTACGCTGACTAAAATAGTTAGAGGACAATACACGGGCAACTTTAACATTTTATTAATAAAAATTTAGTGCTTATGTTTACGTTGAAATAAAATGTGGGGGTAGCAAAATTGCAAACAAATTGCACATACGTGCTTTAAGGTTTCTAAATCCATGTACCAAGACAAACATGTGAGATTTAGCATTGTATCTTTTCCGAGAAAAAAACATTTTTCAAATATGTTTCGCAGATAAGATGCATCTCATTCTTATTATCTCGACGATTAATTTGGTCCACTAAGATTTTTCTCTTTTTTTATAACGTATATTTCTGTTACAGATACGTCACGGCGCATTTGTACTCTCGACGATTATTTTTCAGTTTATTTATTCCCGCCATGTTTGGTCACTTACATAGACATTACACGATTCGGTGATAAAAGTAAATTTGTCTTTCTAATTTTTTTAAAGCGGGACAATCCTTGGTATAAGACTTAAAGTTCCAATGAATGGCCATTAATATGAAAAAAATTCCATTAAATATTAAAATTCAGTCACTATACATAAAATGATCCACCCAATAAAAAAGTCCAGTAAATAACATAAAAACATAAGTATTAAGTCATTAAAAAACATTAAAATTTCCATTAAAATGCAAAATTAGTAAGAAAGAAATAAACATCTTGAGCAAGGTCTAAAGTAATCATTTCGCTAACCTAAATGACGCTTCTACAACAGGAAACTAGTTTTAAAAAAATGATTTGAAAAGCGGAATCATTTATAGCAATATATTTCTTTAATAAAAATAAAACGCTTTAAAATTCGAAAACTTTCCAGGAACTGTCAAAACTAAATACAAAACAACTTCGTAATGCTACCTATCTCTGGTACAATGTTTATGGCTTCCAAACTTTGGTGAACGCATATTTCCAAACACCGAAGTCTCGCCAATCTGTGACAAATTAAACGACACAGCAAAGAGATAAAATCGCCAACGACAAAAGCGTCTCTAATTAATCGCCGCTTTCGATCCGGTGGTTCAATTATTGCGCTGCAGATCTGGGGCGAACGCTTGTGCCAACACGCCACAAATTACGCGAAGTGACTAATAAATACCCTTATCAGTTAAAACGTCGAAACTAAAGGCAACATGAAAGTTGTTGTTTGTAATCTGTGAGAAAGAAGATATCCTAGAATATTTGTCGCTCTTTCATAAAGAAACGAATGTTTTACAGCGAAATGTTAATACATATTTCTGAAAATAAATAATTTCAATTAAATTACTCAATGTATTTAAATAGCTCATTAATCTCATTAATAGCTCATTACCTTTTAAGTTTTAGTACTGTTGTTGTTTGACTAATACATACTGTTGCTATATAATAAATACTGTTGTTATTAATAATAAATAACGGTTTGACCAATAAATACTGTTATAATAAATACTGTTGTTGTTACTAATAAATAACTGTTTGAGTAATAAATATCCCAACAAAAACACAATAATGTGAAAAAGGAGCCAAGTTCGGTTGAAACAACGTTTGGGCAGTTTGAAGCAGCGGTGCCACCGACAAAAGAGTTGAAATCTAACAGGCTCCAAGTTCTATAGCTGTTCTGTTAACTACAGTCGTTAGAGTTATTGAAATGTTCATTAATTTGTTTTAATAACATTTCGTTAGTTCCTTTCATATCGGCTTCGGAACTGGGCAAGTTCATTTCTAACTGACGGAAGTCGGACTTTTTTGAACGTAACTTCGTGACGATTAAAACTTGCCCAGTTCCGAAGCCGATATGAAAGGAACTAACGAAATGTTATTAAAACAAATTAATGAACATTTCAATAACTCTAACGACTGTAGTTAACAGAACAGCTATAGAACTTGGAGCCTGTTAGATTTCAACTCTTTTGTCGGTGGCACCGCTGCTTCAAACTGCCCAAACGTTGTTTCAACCGAACTTGGCTCCTTTTTCACATTTATGTTTTTGTTGGGATATCATGCATTTTTGAAAAGCCGAAGTAACGGTTATGCTTTCATTTAGACACAAATTAATACGCACATAACACGGGATTTCAGTTACGCTGA
>JAXGGA010012920.1:0-37059 GCA_038373865.1 Uloborus plumipes | reverse complement strand
CTTCCATGAGCTATAGTTGAATGTATTAAGTTTTGGAAAGTTTATACTGCTGTAGTTTTCCTGTAGACTATTCTCCATTTTCTTCCGACATATAATTCCAACAATATGACGAAAAGTCTATGCTCATTCACCAGGGTTGTTACGGCCCATAACCAATGTAGAAACATCCACCCTGGTGAAAGTTGAGAGATGAGACATAGTTCCAGAATACACTTTATTACACTTTCGTGCTTGAACACAAAACGAACATAGCTAACAGCTTCGTAGCAACATAAAATAACCACATTACAGTGGTGGTGGTGATGGTGGTATTAATTTTTAACAGGTGCCGAGCCGGAGCCACTTTACCTGAAATCCTGAGAGTATAACGGAAAGTCCAATTTGTGACATAGCTTGGGAACAGAAAAAGAAACAAAACGAGAGGTCTACCATTAGACCGGGGCTATTGTTTGAGATGCTTGGTAGTTAGGATTTTTTTTTTTTTAATTAGGAGAAGCAAGGAGCATAGAAGCAGCCAAAATTAGAGCGAGAGCTGCGGGTTAGGCAGCGGATTGTTTTTGGTACTGAGCGTGTCAAAATCGATGAAGCAACATTCCGCGGGGTATTTATACTTGGTGTCAGGGGGATTGATGTACCGAGCCTGGTCTTGAATTAGGGGGTTGGGGTGGGTTTCAAGGGTACTGTAAAACTTTCTAGCTTGTTTTATGACAAAATGGGAAACAGAAGGGATACCTACTGCTTTGTGGATATCTTTCCCCTTAACGAACCAGGGGGACCTCATAAACTGACGGAGGACCTTGTTTTGTACAGTCTGGACCTTCGTGAGGTTACTTTTGCTTGCAAAGCCCCAAATGTGGACAGCATACAACAGGACCGGGCGAATGACCGTCTTGTAGAGAAGTATTTTGGACTTGAGGGGGAGGGCAGAATGCTTGTTTATCTAGGCACGAATGGCATGTATTTTGGTATTGGTCTTTTTTTTGAAGTCAGAGCTGTGGCCAGAGAACCTAAGTCCATGGTCCAGCGTAACCCCCAGGTACTTAACACTTTGTGAGTACATAATACTGTCATTTTTTATGGTGATATTCTTTGGGTGCTTCGCTTCCCCTCTGCAGAAGTGGATGGCTTGAGTTTTCTTTGTGTTGATGTGCAAGCCCCAGTTGTCATACCAGATACCAAGGTCATTCACATGGTCCTGTGCATATTTTTTCGCAAAGTTCCTGTGGGATGCCTAGCAAGTACGGAGAGGTCGTCGGCGAAAAGGGACATAATAGTTTTCCGCCCAATAGGGACGTCGTACATGTAGATGGCAAAAAGGGTGGGCCCCAACACGCTGCCTTGTGGCACTCCACTTTTGATAGCACAAGGGGGGGAAAGGGTGTTCTTGATTTTGACTTGGAAAGAGCGATTTTCGAGATAATTATGAATGAAAAGGATAAGATGCTTTGGGAATTTAAGTTTTATGAGCTTGAAAACCAGACCCTGGTGCCAAATCTTGTCGAAAGCTTTGCTGACGTCCAGGAAAATACCTATTGTGTGCTGCTCAGTGTTAAACCCTTCGATGACGTAATTGATGTTTCTAAGAAGCTGGTGAATGGTGCTGTGCTTGGGCTGGAAGCCGAACTGCTCGGGGGGTATGACTTTGTTGGCACTGATAAAGTCTTGAATTTGAGCTTTGATGATTTTTTCAAGAATTTTACTGAGCACGCTGAGAAGACTTATGGGCCTATAGTTGTTTGGGTTGGAGGGGGAGGACTTCTTTTTATGAATGTTGATGATGATGGCTTTCTTCCAGCTAGTAGGGAAAGTGCAATGCTTTATACAACTATTAATTATTTTAGTGATATTAGTCACGACATTGAGCGGGGTATTTTTGAGCATTTTGCTTGTGACGTTGTCCGCACCAGGGGCCTTGTTATTGGGGAGTTTTTTAATAATGTCGTTGACGTCTTTTGGAGAGCAGAGGATGGGGGAGATGGGGTCATTATTATTGATCAGATACGACTCCACACTTAAATTAACATCTGATATAAACTGTGAAGGTGAGGAGGAGAGGTCGTTCTGAAAGTTGTTTCCATACACGTCAGCAAACTCTTTAGCTTTCTCAAGGTCAGTGCAGAGGTAGGTGTTGCCTTTCTTAAGGGGGGGGGGATGGCAGTAAAGGGCCCCATCACAGATTCAGTTAACCTGTTTTTATAGTATTATAATTTGCATATTTATCTTCATTTCAGTTCAGGTGTATATTACACGCAAAATAAAATAATATGCAAATAAGGATTTTAAATTAGATGTACGTCCGAAATAAATAATTCTAACAGAGACCATGGAGGCAAGGACGGATCCAGAAATGTTACAAGAGAGGGGCGATCGTTTCTTTTCCACTTGCCCCCTTTTTACCACATATCCTCGTTAACACATGTTTATTACAAATGCATCGGTCTTCAATTTCAAAAAAATTCCCGTATCCCAACCACTTTTCATAGTATCATCGAAGATCATCTAAAATTGCCTTTTTTGAACTTCTAGGTCGAAAAACTGCTGGAGAATAAGTCCCTCAAGGAAGGGGCGATCGCCCCCATCGCCTCTTCCTTGTGGCAAATCTGAAGATTTACCCAATCAAACGTCCATGTCCTTGTGGTAACCTAAGTTGGGCCAATTGAGCTTCAGTGTTACACTATATCTATGTAGCTAGTTGGATTGACATTGATTTATTTTGTTGTTGAGTTTTTAGTTTTTGCCTTTTTACTTCCTTTTATGTAGTAAAGGAAGTATTGTGATCGCGGGAAAAAAAAAAAATCACTCAAATTTGAGTCTAAATTTTGATTTTGCTCACCCCCGAATGAATGTTCAGTAGTTTTTTCGACATGTCAGCACGTGTATATGTACCTACCAACATATTAGCAGCCGAAAATTCCTTTTCAACCACCCCCGAGTTAATTACGACGAGTTTTCTCGTGACGTCTGTATGTGCAGATGTGTGTGCGGATGTATGTGCGTATGTGTGTCGCATAACTCAAAAACTATATGCCGTAGAAGCTTCTAGCTTGGTATGTAGACTTTGAGGATGGTCTAGTTGTGCACCTCCCTTTATGGTTGCATTCAAATGCTCCAAAGGGGGTGTTTTACCCCTTTTTGGGGGTAAATCAGTGTTAATTTTAATGCAGACTCAAGTGATATGAATTGGCGCGACCACTTGGCGATATGTCGCCAAGCTTTTGCTCGCCGTTTGACGCCAAACTGGTGACAAGTTTGGCGAAAAAAATATTTTTTGAATTTTGGTTCAACTTGGCGCTATTGGCGATATTTTGGGAAAAATTCACTGAATGATATTAAAATCAGCAATATTTAGAAAATTAACCATTGTAAAATATTTTTTGCATTGTTTCGTGGCAAATTAGGGGAGTAAATACTTGAATTGTTACCTTGCTCACTCCAAGCACCTTTTTTAACACTTAAGGCAACTACTAAGAAATTTATACGTAAAAGGAAGTAGTGTGGGATCCATACCAGATTTTGTTTTTTTTTTTTTTTTTTGTGACATTACGTAAATTGCAAAATTATGGCTAGCTATTTCTTGTTGCAGTTTCTGAGTTAATATTCTATTATTTCTGAAGACAAAATATCATTTGAAACAGTTTAACTTGTAAAAAATGGTGTGATTCTCTTAATCTTACTTTTCTGTTATTTCGTAAGAAAAGTTTTTTTTTTCAATATACTACTTTTATTTTCTTACTAGCTGTGGGGCCCGGCGTTGCACGGGCTTTAAAGTAGTGATGAAAATTTAAATAAACTACTCGCCGTCAAGGCGGTATATAATGATATATAACCGCCAAGGCAGCTCGCCTTTAAAGTAGCGAGGCAAGTTTCAGTAATGATATATAACCGCCAAGGCAGCTCGCCTTTAAAGTAGCGAGGAAAGTTTCAGAAAACTACTCGCCGCCAAGGCGACTCGCCTTTAAAGTAGTAAGGAAACTTAAAACAAATTACTCGCCGCCAAAGCGGCTCGCATTTAACGGAGGGAGGAAAGTTTTAGCGAAACCGGTTTCAAAAAACTACTCCCCGCTAAAGCGGCTCGCCAAAAAAGTCAATCGCATTATTTGCACATGCTTTCTCAGGAATAAAAACAATGTCAAGTACCACATATTTAACACTCTCCCTAATAAACAAATACAATTCCCTAGCAAAAACAAATATTTCTAAACCGCTCTCTTCCTGTAACATTAATTGCAAAATTCCAAACAAAAAAGCTGTTTTAATATTTAGATCGCAGCCAAAAAAAGTCCCTGCTAAAACATGAATTACAATTTAATTTGAAACACATTTTCAAAATGGTACCAGAAAAAAAAATATAAGCCATTAAGTATGCAGGAATTCAAGTGAAACACGGACGATCGCATTATTTGCCTTGTTGAATTCTATTCTATTTTATTCTAGAAGTCAATAAACTTCGACACACATGAGAACTGCGTACTATGCGCCTTGCCTCTACAGATAGTACAATACAGATTTTATTGAAGGAAAGAATTTACAGCACAGAGAAGGAAATTACACCCAGGGCAAAGGCGGGAATCGAGCCCGCGCTTCTTGGGATTACAAACTGACTGGCAGACCCATTGCGCCATTGAGGCCCCTTGCCTTGTTGAAACGCCGTAAAATGAAATGCTTTTAAGAAACGAAATGAAGAAAAGGACACCAACAATGAATTTAAAAGATGTCGCCATAGCAACGCAATAAAACTTTAATAGTTTGATCAGGAAAGAGGTTTTCGAACTCAAAGTTCAAACGCTTGTAACTTTTTTTCTAGTGGAGATAAAAGCTTGGTTTTTCGACTGTAAGTCGAATCGATTCTGGGGTTAAAAATATCGCTCTATCCAATGGCGTAAAAATCAAAACTGTGGAATAATTAGTTTATTTTTTATTGACGGTTTTAATGAACCAAGTATTGCAAGAAATCGGGTGAAGCCTTGCAAAAGGCAAGTTTAAAAATTGAATAACTCGTGCTGTGTTTAAGTTAGAGAATCGGAACAAACTGCATAGGACGCACAAAATTTTTCTGCTTCCAACGATATATAACATTAATATGTGTAAGTAATTTTTAACCCCAGTATTCGGCGATTTATGAGAAAATTGCCTTGAATTCGAATAAAAAACGAATCGCTTATCGAATCTTTTCAAACTATAGCCTAAAGTCTTTCTGGATAAATGGACTATTCAACACAAAAAGAATTTTTCAAATCGAACCAGTAGTTCCTGAGATTAGCGCGTTCAAACAAACAAACAAACAAACAAACAAACAAACTCTACAGCTTTATATATTAGTAAAGATATGCGCTTTTTATTATTATTATTATTATTATTATTATTATTATTAAAGACTTTTTCTGTACTTACTTTTGTCATGGTTTTCACGTTTTGCTTCCGGTTGCAGAGTTAAATGCAGCCGCGTGAGCTTTAACGCACTTCCGCTCACTTCAGCTTTTTGTCTCCAGAAACAATGAAATAATAGTAATAATAAAACTGACGTTTGGTTTTAAATTTAACACATTAATCTCAAGGCTAACCAAAACAAAGATATATTTGCGGATTGTGGGCATTTAATCTTGACGTGAGCTATCCGACTGAAATTGTTGGAGATAAACCTTGCAATATTTAAGCAAAAGAAAAATGAAACGAATGAGATTAGCTAACAATCAACATATTAGTCCAGTTCAAAAATTTGCTTAAGTGACTTATTAAAAAAGGCTAATAAGGGCTGTAGAAAGTACATTGGTAGTTCTTCAAATTGAACATTACGCTTGATGGCGTTTGACTCAAAGTAAGTTGATAAATTAACAAAATTGGAAACGGAATATTCTCATGAATAAAAAATTAAGTGTTCGTGAATAGCATTTTTAACGGCGTTCGTTATTTTCTCGGTGAACTATGCTTAACGGCATTTGTCTTCGCGCAATTCTAAATCAATTTTAAAACGAAAAAACTTTGAAATAAAATATTAAAAAAAACTTTTTAAATTTAAAGACTATTTCTGTCCGCTCATTCGCACTAAAAAGTATGAAATAAAGGGTGAAAATGCGCTTTGGGTCCCTGCTTGGCGCATTTTCAAAAAGTCGCCAATTTTTGCGTAATGCTTCTCGGAGCTTTCAATTCGTGAGACAACAAGAAAAAACGCGCCAGTTGGCGACTTTTTAAAAATGCGCCAAACAGGGACCCAAAGCGCATTTTCACCCTTTATTTCATACTTTTTAGTGCGAATGAGCGGACAGAAATAGTCTTTAAATTTAAAAAGTTTTTTTTTATATTTTTATTAAAGACTTTTTCTGTACTTACTTTTGTCATGGTTTTCACCTTTTGCTTCCGGTTGCAGAGTTAAATTCAGCCGCGTGAACGTAAACGCACTTCCGCTTTATAGTAGAGCTAGCGGCACAGTGCGTAACACAAAATAAATTTAACAAACAATAAATTTAACACATTAATCTCAAGGCTAACCAAAACAAAGATATATTTGCAGATTGTGGGCATTTAACCTTCACGTGAGCTATGTATAAGCCTCTCATATAAATATTTTTACCTGTCATGGTTTTCACGTTTTGCTTCCGGTTGCAGAGTTAAATCCATGCGTGAACTTTAACGCACTTCCGCTTTATAGCGGAGTTGAGTCGAGTGCAATCATTAGCAGGACTACGACTGGAAGTTTTAAATCCGACTGAAATTGTTGGAGAGAAACCTTGCAATATTAAAGAAGAAGAAGAAATGAAACGAATGAGATTAGCTGACAATCAACATATTAGGCCAGTTCAAAAATTTGCTTAGTTGACTTTTTAAAAAAGGCTAATAAGGGCTGTAGAAAATGCATTGGGAGTTCTTCAAATTGAACATGACGCTTGATAGCGTTTGACTCAAGTTGATAAATTAACAAAATTGGAAACGAAATATTCTCATGAATAAAAAATAAAGTGTTAGTGAATAGCATTTCTAACGGCGTTTGTTATTTTCTCGGTGAATTATGCTTAACGGCGTTTGTCTTCACGCAATTCTAAATAAATTTTAAAACGAAAAAACTTTGAAATAAAATATAAAAAAAACTTTTTAAATTTAAAGACTATTTCTGTCTGCTCATTCGCACTAAAAAGTACGAAATAAACGGTGAAAATGCGCTTTGGGTCCCTGCTTGGCGCATTTTCAAAAAGTCGCCAATTTTTGCGTAATGTCTCTCGGAGCTTTCAATTCGCGAGACAACAAGGAAAAACGCGCCAGTTGGCGACTTTTTGAAAATGCGCCAAGCAGGGACCCAAAGCGCATTTTCACCGTTTATTTCGTACTTTTTAGTGCGAATGAGCAGACAGAAATAGTCTTTAAATTTAAAAAGTTTTTTTTATATTTTATTTGCTTTAAAGTAACGGTCAAATGCTGCGAAAACAAATAAATGCCTGCTATGTACATTGTCAGCAATAAATTTCTTCTCCTCTGTAATAAGAACTAAGTTAACTATATTCCTCCATAATAGTTTAATAACTAATAAAGTAATATTTCCATTACTCTCAGACTTTTTTCAATATACATTACACAGTTCAATAATTTTTCATTTAATTAAACTCAACTTCCCTTAAAATTTCTCAACAGGTTACCGGCCATTTCATGCACCAGCTTTAATATGTATCCCAGGCAATACATCCCCTAAAGTATCTTAATAACGAAAGATTCAGCTACTTCCCACTAACAATTTCAAGCAACCAAAGGTTTTGAAAAGTTTTTACGTTACATTTAATGTATTTCCGCTTGCGGAAGCATTCATGCATGACAGAGCAGAATCCCGCCTCATCTTGAAAAATAATGATATTAAACGGAGTAAAAATGCCACTCTCTCCGCTTGCGCTTTTAAGTGCTCTAAAGAAGAAAGTCTTCATTTTGAGGAATGGGTCGGTGGGATTATTGTGCATGCTCTCATTAGCCGGATCTTTCCCTTTTATTTGAGTTTAATGACGTTAAAATGAATGTTTGAGATGTTAATGACTTGAAATGGGATTTTCCTCCAAGTTTTGGATCTAGTCAAGTTACAATATGGAGTTGCATTATATGTAGACTTGTATGTACAGCCCGTTTATACATCTTTAAGGGACTGTATGGAAAAAAACGTGCAAATAAACAAACGTATAATATGCAATACACCTCCAACTCGGCTATTTCGATCCATGGACTGCAGTTTCGAGCTTATTATACTCTCATCAGCCTCGAATACGAAAGTAGTCGAGTTGGAGGCAAAAATCCTCTTATAAAGCAAAAAGAGCCGAAAAAAAAAAACAAAACAAAACTGGTAGCTAATGTAAAATTAGAATACCAGCGAGCGACTGCACTTAGTACGGTACAACTCGTAAATTTTTTGGGCAGAGCTCAAGGTATAAAGCAGTGAGTAACCGCCTCTAAGCAAGGGCTAAGGCAGAAACATGCAATACACCGCCAACAGGGCTGTTTCGATCCATGGCCTGCAGTTTCGAGCTTATTAGTTTTTTGGCTCTCTTTGCTTTATAAGAGGATTTTTGCCTCGAACTGGACTACTTTCGTATTCCATGCTGATGAGAGCATAATAAGCTCGAAACTGCAGTCTATGGATTGAAATAGCCGAGTTACGGTATATTGCATGTTTCTGCCTTAGCCCTTGCTTAGAGCCGGTTACTCACTGGTTTAAACGTATAATAGGTATACATTAATATGTTTTGGACTCTGCTTGGACCGATTGAAAAAACGTATAAATGATAAAAACATATAAAAGATAAACGTATAAACGGTGCTTGAATGTACATATGGAATAGAAAATAAGACAAATTTAAATTTCAAAAACCCTACCCTTTTTCTGACGTTTTCAATTGCATGAACGATGCAATTTATTAATTTTAGAATTTCAACAATTGCTTTTAGCACACGTTTTGAAGTGTTGACGGAAGTATACGGTCAACAGTAACTTTTATTTATCAAAACTACTTTCTGTCTGGTGGTATAATTATCATTTTTTTCTTTAAAAAAAGAACCTATTTAATCAACTTTTCTCTATAGCAGTGGTTCCCAAACCTTTTTCATGTCGCAACCCACTTTTAACGTACAAAATACGTTTATTGTAAACTATATCGCTTCCGACAGAGTAGTGTATTGGTTAAGACGCTTGCAGAAGATCGATAGTGTCCATTTCGTATGATTATGCGGCATGTAAAAGATCTCTTGAGTACTTGTTTGGCATGGAGTATTTCTTGACAAATTTTTATTCCTGGTGCAGTGTCGCATCAAATAGAGCCCATGTGACTGCATCCAGTGTGGAAACTGGACTTCGAAATTCTCGTGGTAATGGCATCCCGCCGATAGTGGTGCCACATGAAAGAATGAGTGCAGGGCTCGGGGAATGCACTAGGTCTGGAGTTGGTCATTAGCCAAAAACAGCCCCATTAAAAATATTAAAAATGACATATCACACACTGTAATAATCAATAAATATATTTTGTGCGTTATTAAAATATATTCTGATTTAAAACTACCTTAATATATTTCGTTTATATTGACTTAGCCATCTAAGGTTATGGTGCTCTACGAACAGTATAAATTGAACGTATTTTCAGACATTAAATTCGCGAACCTTCGGCCATGCAACTTTAACTATCACACCTCCCGCAATGCAACAACCTCTACATTAATAGAGAGTCTCAGTAAATAGTTCACTTGGTTCAAAGTCACGTGAGATGGTTTCCGTTTAAATATTTGGATTAAGTGCTTCTGGCGAGGGAGGGGGGGGGGGGTCCGTAATCAGCACGTGACGAATCCTGCACGTTTAACAATCCGCTTCGCAAATCGTTGGATCATTGAATATTTTAAGTGAGTTGTTAACGAAGTTGATAAGCTTTTGAAAGTATCATTAGAATATGTTATCCCAAAGCGGTAGTTAATTGAGAATGTTTTGGGGAAGTTGTGTGGAAGCGTGTAATAGGTAGTTTATTCAAATATTTTGAAAGAGAGTGAGTCATTAATGTTTAATGTATTATGTCAATTTAATATTATGAAGAATGATTTTTTATACAATACAATAATCAAATGCAAACGATTTCAAAGTATTAGTTTTATCGGTGAAAAATTGTTTATCAAAGTGAAACTTATTTTTTACCAATAACGAAAGTCCTATAATTATTATTAATGCTAAAAGCCAAACTATATTATATGTTGATGTATTATAAGTGTTTTAGTTGTTTGTATTAACTCTGAATAGAAGATAAAATTCACGTTCTTTGCAAATGTAAAAGAAATATAGTTTATTCGAATATTAATACTAAAGACCAAACTATATTACATGTGCAATGAGTTACAGCAGGTAAGCCAGGGCTGAGGCAGAACTGTAGCAAATGCACCCACAGCTCGATCATAGCATCCTAAGACTGCAGTTTCGCCCTTATTATGGGCTCCTCAGTTAGGAATAGCCAATGATCGAGCCGGAGCCAAAAATCCTCTTATTGTAGCTAAGGTAGCCAACAAACTGGTAGATAAAGTGAATTTATCTCACCAGCGAGCGTCCGCAAACTATGGTGCGGCTCAACTCGAAATTTGAAGGCTAAAGCTGGGTAATGTGCAATGAGTTACCGCCCGTAAGCCAGGGCTGAGGCAGAACTGTAGCAAAACATGTATATTACATGTTAATGTATTATAAGTATTATAGTTGTTTGTGTGTGTATTAACTCTGAATAAAAGATTGAACTCACTGTCATGTATAATATTTTATTAGACACTCCATTGGTTAAAATTTGGATTTTGTTCCTTTTACTTTGGTTTTCTTCCCCGCTCTGCGTTTAAATTCCCGTTCTTGTTACCATGCACTTTCTGTGGGGATATTTTGGCCTTTGGCATCTTGCGGTTTGGAAGAACTACTGCTCTCATGTTGTTTGATCATTTATCGCTTTTTGCGACTTTTTCCCCTCTTCTCCTCTACTCTGTCTTGGCGATGTGCCGTTTTGAGAAACCTGCTTTGGCTCGGCTCTTGGCGAATTCCTTAGTTTCTTGTAACCTGGTGTTGAGCGGGACTTTTTATCGGGGCTCTCTCTCTCTCTCTCGTCTCTCTCGGCGGCTTGCATTGATATATATTCAAGATGTAGTTTTTGGATATTTTGGGCGGTATGCCTTTTTGTGGCATATCTGCCCTTTATGTAAATTACTGGAACGTACCGTGAGTTTACTCTTTCCATTTCCATTTCTTTTTCTATAATTTTGTTTCCCTTGTTTTTTTAAACCTAACTTTCCCTTGGCAGACTTTTAATGCTTGGTTTAAGCGTGTGATGTTTCGTTACTTGTGCCTATCTCTGGTCTAAATTATTAAGCTCGTTATTTTTAGTTGATTTTCTGAAATTAACTCTGATAAATAATTTGTATAATGCCTTGTGATGAATAAATAAGTTTCTTCAGTTTAAAATTTCTGTTTTTTTCCATGTGCTCTATCTTGTTAGGGTTAATCTTCCTTTGTTACAGTTATGGTTATCGACAACCTTGCCTATTTAGTTTAGGGTTTGAACTCTGGGGAGTTCCAATGTACTACTGCGTTTCATTAATTTTTACTTTATTACAAACCACTATACGACACTCACGTTCTTTGCAAATATAAGAGTAATATATTTAATACTATAATTAGTACTAAAGACTGAAATAGATTACATGTTGATGTATTATAAAAGCATTTCTAAGATTAAACACATTTAAAGATTATTTTTTATAAAACTCTCCTTTATTGTTTCGATAAAATCATGCAACACTGTAAGTATAAAATATGGATTGCTCTGTTATCTGTAAAGACTGCCTCCCTTCATCGACCAGAACTTATAGCCAATACAAGTATACCGCTACTGATAAAATTTTATTCTGAAATAGGAATTTTTAAATTGTAACTTAATCTTGAGTGTACATAATTGCACTCACAATTTTTTCAATTGTAGTTATTAGTAGTAGTGTCACTGTAAGGGAGGAGAAGACATTGCTTGAATTTTTTGTTCGAAGACTATTCCTTCATAACATTTAAGACTTAAGTGTCGTCAAAAAAAAAAAAAAAAGGAAATTTCATCGATAGTCTTCCATGTTTGAAATGAGATTCCATCGCTTTTGAAATATCATAGAATGCAATCACTTATTAATAAAGTCGGAAGGAATGTCCATCTTTTGTTCTCAGAGAGAATAATCGATGATTAAAACTTCTACTTCGTAAGAAATGTGGGAGACTCTAAGAAAAGGAAGTAATTCTTATTGTCTGATAATTATTTTACTTCTTGGAGCGTCCATCGTAATGATTAAGATTTTCATAATACTTGAAAGGAACGTACGGTAGTTATTTCATTTATTCAATCGTGCAATTAGAGATAAAAATAATCTCAAATATAGGAAACGGAATATAAAATTACTAAGATAAGAGTGATGTAAATATGTATTATTTCCCGGCAATAATTACCCCCCCCCCCCCAAAAAAACGTGGAATATTTAATTTTTTGATTCAATGTTTCTGCTCTGTTGCAATTTCATAGAGTGAATAAATATTTCAACAATATTTTGTTTTCTTTGCTGGGGGAAACATTTTTTAAGACTATCACCTGTGCAGCGAGAGCTGGCGGCTGAAAGTAAAATTAAAATTCCACTCCCCGCACTTTTCCCCTGATGGTACCCCACGTTGTTTGTAAACAATAACTAATATTGCATACTTTATATCGTTGTTTTCCTGTTAAAATGATAGTAGTTAAATGTACCCCTGTACATCTTTAGTCGGGCCGTGGTAGCCTGATCGGTAAGGTGTCAGATTCGTGACCGGAAGGACCAGCCTAATTAGCATCAACTCATCGGATTTCGCTCGGCCGATCATCGAACTCCTCGTAAACTGATCCCGTAACGCACGATGACATCGTTCCGATTAGTATTCGAGCACGGTTTTCGATGAGCTACTTTTCATCGGAAAGCGATATCCTTCCGATCAACTTTCCCGATGAAAATAAGCCGAGCTATATTCCATCGGAAAACGATATCCTTCCGATCAAGTTTCCCCATGAAATTCATCGGCACGGGACTGTTCTGCTTGTAAATTGCTCCCAAATATTTCGAGCAAAACTCATCGGATTTTGCTGCTCGGATTCTGTTTGGCCGATGAGACATATTGGACCATTGGCCGATGAGAATTTCATCGGGTTTCGATGAATGGCCGATCATCGGCCGATGAGGTGATGCTGCTAGGGAGGGTTCGATCCCAGCCGATCAAAGATCCACCATCTTGATTAATGGTGGCTGGGGGACGTTAAAAATGTCGTGGTCCCGAAGTCCTCCAAGTGAAGCCATACCTCTGAGGGTGCTGGGCCAAGGGTTTGCTCGACCCTTGGTTCTGGTTCAAAAAGAACAGAGCGCTCTTCAGGGCCCTATCCCGGTTAAACCACGAGTTATGGTAGGTACGGGTGACCCTGGAGTGTGTGTGTGTGTGTGTGTGTGTACAATGTACATCTTTAATCCGCTGTAAATCTTTTCTTGCATACGGGCAAAATTTCAAACGTGACATGATTAGACTTAACTATTGGCTGATAAAAACAATTTTTACTTTTGCAATATTTTCCCCTTAGTTTGCTTCTAAAAGTATAGGAAAAGTAAGTATTCCTCTTCACATCATGATAGACGAAACTACAAAATGTAAAAATTGAATTATGAATAGTTGGAAAACGTGCTCCGGTCCTTTCTATGCGTTTATTGACAAAATGCTTACATGTATCTTACGTGTCAAGCATTGTACCTAAGCTGACAAAGCAAAAGAAAGATGTATTCTGTGTAGAGAGAAAACTATACGCAATTGGTAAGTAAAAATGCCTCCAAAATATGACACTACATTTTTGCTTAGCTGTTCAAATCAAATAGGATAAAATCTAAGAGAAATGATGAATATCTATTGCTGAGAACTGCACTGCAAAAAAGGAGCTGATGTTTTTACAGTATAATACTGGCAGCCGAGGTTCCAATTTAAAACTAAAATGCACAGTAATAAACTGTAAACTTAGCAATTTTCTTGTTTATTACTGTAAAATTAGCAATTTTGCAGTTCATTACTGTAAAATTAGAAAATTTTACAGTTTATTACAACTGTGTTATACTGTAAAAACAACCTTCATTTTTTACAGTGTAAGGGTCTACTTGCTTCCAGTATTCAAATATCACTCGCAGTCGTTTATACATTGAAGTGCTTTTTTAGCCTACTTTCCCGTTAAAAATAAAAGCAAGACGAAAAAAGTATTAAAAATGGCTTAATGCATCTAAAAAATATCGCCAAGTCCAAAAAATATCGCCAAGTCCGAAAAATAATGCCAAGTTAAAAAAATAAAAAGGTGAAATGAATATCGAAAAATTAAAAATTTGAAAGTAGGGTATTGAGATGGGGAATTTGTGCGTCGGTCTGTCTGTCTGTCTGTCTGTCTGTCCCCCCCCCCCTAATAACTTTTGAATGAACATTCCGATTTAGACAAACTTTTTTTTGTTGGAAAGATCTCGGCGAGTACAGCTCATTCCCATATTTGATTTTTCGATTTGAACAATTTTTGGTTCAACTTTGAGCCGTTCAAATAACCGGTCCCGCGATACTAACTTTTTAATGAACAGTCCGATTTGAACAAACTTTTTTTTTGTTGGAAAGAACTTTTCAAGGATACTTCATTCCCGTATTTACATTTCCGATTTGAACAATTTTTCGTTCAACATTGAACCGCTCAAGCAAGCTGTCACCCCTAATAACTTTTGAGTAAACAGTCCGAAAAAAAATGACTGACTGTGCAGACAGTTTTTTGTTTATTTATTCATTTGTTTTATTGAATTTATTATTATTATTATTATTATTATTATTTTTGGCAGACGATTTTTTTTGTAACAAAAATGTTTCATTCACGAGGGCATTTTATTCTTTATTTATATTTAACAACTGGCAACGGATTAAAAGTGAAATTCGAGACATTTTATCAACGGACGAGTTTTTTTTCTCTTTTTTTTTTCTTTTTTTTTTTCTTTCTTTGATAAAATGTGTTTTGATGTACTTTGTACTTTTAATTTTTTTTTGAAAACAATTGAGGAATTTTTCTACGGAAGAACTGTAACAGTTACATTCTTTAAAAGGTGCGACAAAACTTTATTTATTCATTTATTTACTTTTTATGTGTCTATTTCATCTGATGAGAGGGGTATATTTTGCTTTTAGGAATCAGCTTCAAGTACTAAAAAGGTATGTTTGACATAATTTTTAGTCTTAGATAATCAAGAGAATAATGATCAGATGCTAGAATGCCGATGTCGATGTACGGGAAAGTAGGCTCGTTTAGTTCTTGACAGAACTTCTTGTCATTGTTATTTCAGACAGTAGAATGCTGACAAAACATAATTTCGGGTGTCACCAAGTTTTATTTTCAGCAATGAAATATCTGAATATTTGTTTCGATCAAAGTTATTTCTCAGTGATGTGTTATTGTGTTCTTTTATAAGTACAATTTTTGTGAAATATTACGAAAAATGCTAATCTAAGATGGGGATCCTGAGGTTCTTGATTTTTTTAACAACCTCACCAGACATATATAATATGTATCAGCATTTCAAATATGTTCAATTTTTTTATTGAATTTATTATTACGATATTTTTTTATTGCCGTATTTCGTTAATAAAAAAAAAAGATACAGAAAAGAAAGAAAAGCTGGGCACGAAATGGGGTTAAAAAACGATGCACATAATTTTGAACAAAATATGAAAATAGCAGTATTTGAGGTTATAAAACAACAACGGCTAAAACTTTAAGAACGAATTGTATGCCAGTTTTAGAAGAATTTTTTTTGTTTACTTATTAATTTATTTCTTGACTTAGGGCCAAATTGTATCAGTTAATGATAGAAAATAAAACAAGATTCAAAATAGCATAAAATCTGGAAAATAAAACGAAATCAAAATCTATGTTTATATGCACATCCGAAATATGTCTTAAGTGAAAAGACAGAAAACGTGACAAACAGTAAGAATTGGTAAAGCACCGAAGTCGGAAAAAAACCCCTTCAAAAACGGAAAAAATTATAAAAATAAGCAAACAAGCTCCCTCCTAAAAAAGTAGCAAAAAGAAAAAAAAAACTTCTTAAAATCCTTCAAATCCTCATTACACAAGTTCTCATTGTGTTAGACATTTAAAATAAATGACATCTTACGTTAAAAATAATTAAATGAAAAAAAAAGTGTTATTCGGTGGAAAAATAAAAAACCCACGAGACATTTTTGCACCTCAAACAAGAAATTGATATTATAATTTTGCCCACAATTTGGAAGAATAAAGTCAAAATATTTATGCTTATCTACGGCACAGTACAATTCGAATGAGATACGTTCCGCTTCAATCCTATTAAATGTGTTACTAAAAAAGGAAAAAAAAAAAGAGATAAACTTTTGTTGTTGAGATATATAATAACAATGCACATGAAACAATCTATACTCTGATCTGAAACAATGTGCTTGGTTATATTTCTTTTTATAACAATATACAGCTAAGCCCGCTTATTAGAATATCGGCTAAAAGAATATCCCGCTTGATATAATAATTTTTCAATGTACCAAACCGATACCATGCGTTATTTTAACCCGGATATTCGAATATCCCGCTTTTTAGAATATTTTTTGTGGAAAAATGGCTACTCCATTAAGCGGATTCGACTGTAAAAAATTCAGCAACAGGAAAAAAAATAATTCGATACATGAGTAAAACTAGATTATGCAGTAAAAATATTCTCACGCGGTGCTAAATACGTACAAAATATCAAATACGAAAACAAAGAAAATGTTTCTTATTCTATACCAAAATAACTTGTAACGTTTATCTTGCGTTTAACACTCACTGTGAGTTCTATGAAATGCATTAGCCAGTTATTCGTTGAAAAACAAATGGAACGCAAAAAGAAAACATTTTATTCGATACGTCAATATCAATTCCTTTTAGAATTTTGGAACAATGAAATCCTTTTTAAAAATTACGCTCACCGACAACATAGTTATCTAACAACTTAAAACGATTGAAAAAATCTACGGAAAGACTTTGTGCTCTCTTTTTCGCTAAAGCTTTCAGAACTTTTAAAGTGACATTTGTTTAGAATAAAAGAAAGCCTCAAAGGTAAATGTGAGTAAACTTAGTTCTACTTTTTCGCAGGTTGGAAGTTTTTATAAGATCACAGGGGGAAATACTTATTGGGAAAAGAAATTTTAAAACGAAACTGCAATGTGTGATTTGTGGATCTTAATGAGAGAAAAATGACACTGCAAAAAATATATTTTTTTTTCACAGTATAATACTGGTAGCAGAGGTTCCAGTTTAAAACTAAACTGCACGGTAATAAACTAAAATGAGCTATTTTACAGTTTATTAATGTAAAGCTAGCCATTTTACGGTTTTCCCCTATAAATTTAGCTGTATTATACTGTAAAACCAACAGTATAATACTAGAAGCAGAAGTTCCAGCTTAAAACTGTAAAATGCACAGTAATAAACTGTGAGAGTAGCAATATTACAGTTTATTACTGTAAACTAGCAATTTGAATTTACTACTGTAGTGGATATTAGACATTTTTATAGTTTAATAATAAAAAATTAAGGTAAAATTAGTTATATTATACTGTAAAATTAGTATTTTTACAGTTTAATACTGCAAAATTATTTTAAAATTAGCTGTATTATACTGTGTGAACAACGCATATTTTTAGGCGGTGTACAGTGAGAAACGTCGTGATGGATTAAATTGGCTACTCAATTTAGATAAGGAATAATTTAGGGGGTCAAAAAAAAAAAAAAAAAAAGAGAAAAAAAAAAAAAAAAAAAAAAAAAAAAAAAAAAAAAAAAAACCTTATACGAGCATTAGAACGCAGATTAAAATTGAGAGTCAGATAATAGTTTTTCTGTTTAAGATATATATATCTATATATATATATATTTTTTTTTTTTTTGTGTGTCCTTTGTGGAGAAAAAAAAGGCATGAATACATTTTCATAAGAACGTGATTAAAAAGACACTAATAAGTTCTAACTATTTATCAATGTCAGTAAATCTTATGCTTCTATTTTAAAAATAGATTGTCATTATTTACTGTTCTTCTAAGCATAAAACTAATATTTCAGCTTTCTGATTTAATTAAAAGCTTCGCTGTAAAATTTAAACGAGTTAGTCATAAATTTTTATAACAGTCATAAACTTATACGAAGTTTTATGCTCTCTTATGGTATTAAGAAAACTGAATCCCAACCTTTTTCATGACTTTAAATAACAAGACAGTAGGTATTATTAAAATCTCATGATTTAATTACTCATTAAAAATGCATTTCCAAGTAAAATATAAAGTAGTTTCATAAGTTTAAGTACGTCACGTAAATTAAAAACCTGTTCTTAAGTGTTTTCGGTTTCATAATTTTATGCATTGCAGGGACAAACAGTTAAACAATATTGTCCTTATTTATATTAATATGCTACCCTAAAAAAGGGCCTCGCGTAAAGAACCCCTGGCTAAAGAACTAAGATAGCAAAACTCAAAAAAGTGTAAGATCAGTAAGTTTTATTACTTGATTTTAGAGGTTGATTAAAAATTTTAAATTTTAAATTTGGATAAAAACGCAGCAATAGACATTGCTACAACATTAAAGAACTAGAAAAATAATGTTCCTTATCAAAGAAATTTCCTTCAATTAACTGATTGCATGAAACGTGCATTGCATACAGATATTTTATCTATGTATATGGATAGTTTTACTCAAGTCTGCACAATAAACTGCACATTTGTACTACATGCTGTGTACGTCGTGTAAATCTGTTTCTAAATTATCTCCAATTAATGATCACTGAGTGACATTGCTTTAAGGGTTTTCTGTCATTTATTATGGCAGTTTAAAACATGATAATGTTCTCTCTTTTTATTTATTTATTTTTACAATGTTTGTACAATGTATTTTCTTCAGTTTTATCTCATAGCTTTGCCTATTGCAGAAAGGAGTCTAGTATTAAGTGTTAAGTTGTGCGAAGTTAGTACACAGTCATTCCTTTATCCTCAATAAACATGTATACTACTACAGTATTAAAAAAAAGCTTCATTTCTATGAAATATATATGGTTGATTCTACAAAAACGGGAATATTTCTAACGTGTAGATTTCAAAAAATTAATTTAAAATTAAAAATCTGAAAAAAATCAGCAAAGTACTTTATAGGTTGCATAATTAAAATAGAATATCAGCAGAGTTTAAATGTTTGTATTTTACTGTATTTTTGGATTTTTATATTTTTGAAGGCATATGGTGAATGATAAAAAGGACATGTGGATGACACAATGGGTATGTGAATTAACACAATAAGTATGTGAATAACACAAACACAACAGGTATATTAATGAAATTTTTAAACCTGTAAACTGTTAGACATAATTTTTAAACATTGTACTGTCATAATTTGGCTTTTGATTCATCCACGTGTCTCATATTGGGGCATGTGAATAACATTAGAAAAAGGGCATGCGAATGACAAAACACAAATAGTATGATCTCAAAAAGTCATATCTGAATATTTTTCTGCTTACCGTCGAATAAGAACCTACAAATATAAGATTTAGGACTATTCATCATCAAAAAAATTTTACATGTACATTTTAGTTGCATTCTGTAGGCCATGTTAATGACAAAGATGAAAAACACTTGCCTTGAAAGTTGAATTTATCTTGCTTTTTATCAAAAAGTAATTGCAGAACAGCAAAATTAATCTTCAACCAGGAGTAACAATGTTCCATGCTTTATTTTAAGATGTGTTGCTAGCTTTTGAAATAAAACATTTCAGAGAAAAATATCTACTTTTCAGACATGTGGATGACTGATAATCGCTGGAACAAAGTTTAGATTAATTTTTAGAGATATTATTTTCACATTATTTTGATTTTTTTGTGATTGACATCTCGCACACATTCACATTTATAAATAAAAAACTCCTGAGAAAAAAATCACTTATGTTTTTTAAATCTATATTCCATAGATTGAAAATGGCACCTATGGGACAGGGCATGTGCATGGCATTTCAATGTAATATTTTATTTTTAAATGAATAATAATTAATTATCGACTTTGTTGATAATCAGAGTTCTAGAACAAAAGACGCATAAAAATATTGCCAACATAGTTTTTTTTTAAAGTAAAAACAAAAAGAGCAATCAGTATGGAACACAAATTTGCCCATTTTTGTAGAATCACCCATATATTAAATAAAAACCTACTTTATAATCTTTAAACTTACCTAATTAATAAAAAAAAATCCCCCCTTTTTATTACACTGGCGGAAAAAAAAATCCCGACATTAAGAAAGACTTGAGCTAGATAAACGAAATTTGGTAGGCGTGTTTATACGACTGAAAGATGACATCGATTGAAATTTCGCGCTCCGCGCATAAGTGTGGCGTAGCTGGCGTCACTCAGAACATGCAAATAAGGCTTGTTTTAAAAGCGTGTTGCAAAGCTCGTGAGTATTATTTTTCCGTGAATTTTGACGCATTGCTTCCATGTTAGCCAGGAATGCCTTTATGAAGAAGAAGAAACCATTATCAACAGCTCACCGAGTTCAAATGATGTCGTACAATTTGGCTACGAGAAGGTAGATTTTCATTTCAAGATATTGCAGAAAGACTTGGTGGGAATGCTTCCACGGTGAATAATTAGTGGAAGATATAGTCAAAGGATGGTACTACCTCAAGAAGATCGAATTCCGAGCTGCCACGTGGCACGAATGAGAAGGAAGATCGCCGAATCTTGCGTACGGCTGTGGCGCACCGTACTGCATCTGCGGCTGACATTCGAGCTACAGTTGGTACCGTCGTGGCCCAAAGAACGGTAAGACATCATTTACTTCAACGACAGCACCGAGCCAGGCACCCTGTAGCAGGTATTCCATTGACTGCAAATCATTGCCGTTTGCGACGCCAGTGGTGTTAACACAGAGCTCCCTGGCGGTCAGAGATGAGATCTGTTGTAATTCCTGAGAAAAACAGATTATGCCTTGTTGCCAGTGATGGTCGTATGTTGCTCAGAAGGAGGCAAGGGGACCGCCTGCATCGAAGCTGTCTGCGGCCTAGACCCACGGGATCTACACCGGGAGTTATGGTCTCGTGAGCAATTTCCTATGACTGCAGGAGCACTCTTGTGGTTATCCCAAACACAATGACTGAAAATTTGTCGTCAGTGTGGTAATTCAACCTATAGTATAGCCCTTCATGAGTAGCATTCAAGGGGGAGTTTTCCAACAGGATAACGCTCGCAGTAACGCAATGTGCTCTACAGAGTGTTGACATGTTACCATGACCCGCAAGATCACCAGATCCGTCTCTAATTGATCACGTATGGGATATCACTGGACGGCAACTCCAATATCGTCCACAGTCAGCAATACCTGTCCTAGTATTGACACAACAAGTGCAACAAGCACAGCACTCCATACCACAAAGTGACATTCGGCACCTGTAAGACACAATGCATGCACGCTTGCAGGCTTGCCTTCAAAATTCTGGAGGTTACACCGGCTATTAAAGTAACATAATTTCACATTTGCACAGCATTTTCTTGAGCTTAAATTAGCCAGTGATCTTGTACATTTAATCAATTAAACATGTCAACTAGACAATTGCATTACCCAAATTTCATTACTCTACAGTAATTTTTTCTTGGTGTTGGGATTTTTTTTTCCGCCAGTGTAGATATAGAAGAAAGTAAAAAGAAAATACACTTTTAAACGTCAGGCCAAGATGATCCAAAAATACTTACAGAGAACAGCTAGCTTTGTTTGTTTATTTTTGAAAAACGCCTTTACGTATTTTTCCACACGAAGCGTAAAATCTTAGCTGACAGCTCACACTGAGAACGCAATGTGAAGAATAAATATACTGCAAAGTTAGAGAAATCAAAATGCTTCGTAGTCACGTCACTCCAGTTTAGCTTACTTATTCAAAACCAAATACAATGGATCTAAAAAGAAATGGTGACCTGTCCATTTCTAAGCCCAGAAAAACTACTTGTTGCCCGACTTCAAATATCATTTCTGTGGTCGCATGTCCCTTGAAGCTGTTTATTCTTTTAGATCGCGGAAAAGCTTACAAATCAGATTTCGTGCTTCCACGAAATTCTATCGTCAGCAGTAAACTGGGTCAATAATCTGTTTTGTCGATTTTATCCCTGACGTTATTCAACTATATTTCCTAACTAAATTTTAGCCGGAGGTATATTTTTCGGTCGTTTTTATACCCAAACTACATATGAAGTGTTATCGAAACAAACAAATGGCTTACCTGCTTCCCTCCGTTTCACTGATACTGCAAGTCCCTTCTCCCCTCTTATTGAAAAATTTCCCGAAAGATAGAAAACCATAACATACATACTTTACGCTGACGTACATACGTTACCGTATACATTATGTGTATAAAGTATAGCTTAGTTACGCAGACGTATATTAAACATATATTACACATATTTTGCGGCCAATTATAAAATTTGTACAGGTAATGGATCAGTTTCTCAGAGTAATAGAAAATTTGTGCTATGAAAGCAGTTTAATTTATGTAACACTAGCCGGGTACCCGGCCCTGCCCGGGTTTCTGTGGGTGTAGGGTGGTTTAGTGAAACTCATTCATAAATTTCCCAACACTAAAGTGCATATCTATAAACATAATGGCTACTTCTGTAAACAATGGCTATGTTATGGATAAACTATAAAAAAAATAATGCAAGCTAAAAAAAAAATAGCAAGCTACAAATAATGTTTGAGTAAATAGGAAATGTTATAAGCTTGGTATATTAAAATAAATATATATTTACAGTATCAGTCGTACTGAAATTAACCATTTCTAAATATTGCTCGTTAAATAAGTCCCATTATTAGTTTCTATCCTCGTGACACCATTGGTGAGGCGAAAACATCTTATGTACCTAATTTAGAATTTTTTTTGGTTATAAACACTTTCTATTCTCTAACTATTGCCAAAATCAATTTTTTTTTTATTTCACCCGTTAGCGATTGTTGGCTCAGATAAATATAAAAATCCTTAGAAGGCAATAAATTCCATACTTACTCCAGAGAAGCCTTGGTTCAAAATTTTCAATATGATTACAATCAATATTGTTGCTGCATGGCACCAAATTTTTGCAACAATGGGTTGAAAATTTAATCATTTAATGGGGAAATGACATAAAATTAACTGTTTTCCATAATAACTTTTTTAAACTAAGCTTTTTAGAAATAAATTATAGCTTATCCTGCTCTCTGTTACTGTAGCTATCTGCGGTGAAAAAATGGTTAAAATCGGTTCAGTAGTTTGGAAGATTACCCCGGACATTCGTTTTCAAAAGTAGTCTTTTATGTATATAGATACTCCTTCTATCACTCTAAGTTAATATCACCCTATTTTTCAAAAAAAAAAAAAAAAAAAAAGAAAAAAAAAAAAAGGGGGGGGGGTATCTTTGTTCTTCAACAAAGCTATTACATCAGTTCGTCACTTAGCTCATATAATTTATGGTTTTAATATACGAGTCAAATTACGACGTTTTCGCTATTGCGATGTCACTGGTGCTCTGAAGTAATTAAATACTTGGAGTCATAAAAATGTTAGAGCCGTCGTAAAAACCTTAATGAACTTCTCTGCCCAATAGCTATAAAAGATTCTTTGCTTTTAATCTGCACCTACATGTTTACACTTAAGCCTGATTGTGACAGTAAAGGAAACTAAGAGATAAATTGCATGAATTTATAGCTTGACTCAGGACAACTTTCATAGATGAAAAGAAATAATTTTAAAATATAGTTTGAAAAATTGAAAAATACGCTTTTAGAGTTAATCAAAATATTTCACTTGATACTCTGATTTCCCTCTTATTCTCAGAACTTTTGATAAGTTTACATGCACTTATAATACCTCAACATGTAACATGGTTTCGCCTTTAGTATTTATTAAACATATTAATCTTATATTTGCAAAGAACGTGAATTTTATCTTTAATTCAGAGTTACATACAAACATTTGAAACACTTAAAATACTCTATAACAAAAACATCGACGTACTCTCAATAGGTCAATTTCTTCTTGGCCCGTCGATTTTTTTGTTCTAGAGAGTACATCAACCTGTAAAATCGTTTAACCTTTAGTATTAATACTAGTATTAAATATATTACCTTTATATTTGTAAAGAACGTGAATTTATCTTTTATTCAGAGTTACATACATACAAAAAAACCACATGTGAAATTGAAAAAAAAACGTATTAAAAAAGGCTAAATAAAAAAAGGCAATATTATGTGTGTGTTTGTACAGTAAGAGATATATCCAACAGTAGTAAAAGCTTATTTTTGTTTGTTTCTTTATTTTAAATGCGGGGCTGTGTTTTGGCTAGTAACCTTGTGCAGTAGGGTGGAGCGAAAAAAACAAAGTTTTTATTTTCGAATCGTAATAGTGCGGAAAAGTTGCGATTGGTGAAGAGTTACAAAACAAAACAAAAATTTTTGAAATCGGATAATATCTTCCGTTCCCGCAACGAGCCTGAAATTTTGAAAAAATGAAAATTTTCATGTGTTTTAGCGATTTTTTAAAATTTTTGTTTTAATGTTTTATTTTAATACTCTTGGACAGAAAAGTTACGTTTGGTGAAGCCTTCTGGAATTTTGAAAAATATATTGAAATCGAATAATACCTTCTGATCCAGGAACAAGTCAGAAAAACCAAAAAATTATAAAACTTCAGCTTTTTTTGGGGTGATGAAAAAAATTAAAAAAAAAAATGTTCTCATTTTTTTTTCTTTTTTACCCGGTATCATTGCGTAAAGCCTTTTAAAAAGCACTATATTACTCTTAAACATTAATTCTTTTCTTGATTTTTCAGGTATCTTCTAAACATGCAAAACTACCATTTTTTACAGCAATGAAACATTTTCAAATAATCGAATGTTATAAAATATTTTCCAAAATTTCTACAATCCAGTACAAAAATCCACTCAATAAAACACCCACTCCAAAAAAAACAGGCTAATTTTAATCACTAAACTATAAACAATTTTAATACCTAACTAATTATGTACAGTTTCTTAATCCCCTTTTGTAGTTAGTCTGTGCCTTCTATAATTGAATCGTTTATTTCGAAAAGGTAACATCTCTATTTTGATCTCCTCTGTCTCTTTAGAAAATTAAACAGCGCACGGTTATATTGTTGAATGTCATAATCAATGGTTATTTGGTAAATTATTGCAGTAATTGTGTACTTAACTAAAGGCATTTTTTCATTGATTATGACATTCAAAAATATAACCGTGCGCTGTTTAATTTTCTAAAGAGACAGAGGAGATCAAAATAGAGATGTTACCTTTTCGAAATAAACGATTCAATTAGTTAGGTATATTAAAAATGTTTATAGTTTAGTGATTAAAATTAGCGCTTATTTTAGGAGTGGGTGCTTTATTTAGTGGATTTTTGTACTGGATTGCAGAAATTTTGGAAAATATTTTATAAATTTCGATTATTTGAAAATGTTTCATTGTTGTAAAAAATGGTAGTTTTGCATGTTTAGAAGATACCTGAAAAATCAAGAAAAAAATTAATGTTTAAGAGTAATATAGTGCTTTTTAAAAGGCTTTACGCTATGATACCGGGTAAAAACGACAAAAAAAAATGAGAACAAATTTTTTTTAATTTGTTTTCATCACCCCAAAAAAAACTGAACTTTTATAATTTTTTGGTTTTTCTGGCTTGTTCCTGTATCAGAAGGTATTATTCGATTTCAATATGTTTTTCAAAATTTCAGAAGGCTTCACCAAACGTAACTTTTCCGTCCAAGAGTATTAAAATAAAACATTAAAACAAAAATTTTAAAAAATCGCTAAAAACACATGAAAATTTTCATTTTTTCAAAATTTCAGGCTCGTTGCGGGAACGGAAGATATTATCCGATTTCAAAAATTTTTGTTTTGTTTTGTAACTCTTCACCAATCGCAACTTTTCCGCAGTATTACGATTCGAAAATAAAAACTTTGTTTTTTTCGCTCCACCCTACAGCAGACCTTGTGTATTCCTTGATACCAGCATCCATTCTATCTATGACATCACTATCGGCGAAATGGCATTGCCACAAGAATTTTGATGCTCAGTTTGCCCGCTAGATGGAGGAACCTAGACTCTATTCGATGCAAAACTGCACGTCGAATTTTATTTTGCCTAGAGATACTCCATGCTAAGGCCCCTATATAGACGAGCCTCGGCATCAAGATTAAGTTTCACCACTTTGGATCCAGTGCTGTTTGACTGATTGAGTGGTTGTCTTTTCTGGCCAGTAATCGCGTTTTGGTAATTTTTCACTGTGAGCAATTATTCGCGGCACGTGGTTTTGGCAAAGCTTAGCAATGTACCAAAACTTTTTCTGGTAACCATACTAAACAACAATGAATAATTGAAAGTAAAAGTAAAGGATTTGGATCCAAAGTGGTGAAACTTAATCTTGATGCGTTGGCCTGTCTATATAGCGGCTCTACTCCGCGCTAAGCAAGTACTCGAGGGATCTTTTGCATGTTACATAACCAAATGACATGGACGCTGTCGATTATCTGCATTATGAAAATCCACCGACTGGAGCCAGGTTTGGTCCCGCACCTTTTGGCGTGGGAGATCAGCGTCTTAACCACTACACTACGCTGTTGGCGGTAAATGCTTATTTAAAAATTTAAAATTAGATTATGGTATTTAAATTTGTAAATATTTAGCTGACGTCTTAAGGCTTGTGTATTTCTGGTTAGAATTTTTTTTTCTTTTAAAGTGTCAACTGCAGGGTGTTCCATAATGGACTGACTGTTTTCATAATGGAATTGACTGTTTTCATAATGTTGGTTTCAGCTAATCTCAAAACCCCATCGGGATTGAAGCCCCGATGATTCCGGGGACTCAACGGATTTGCTCCAGCTAATAACGAAATCCTGCGGGATTTCAATCCCTAGCATATATAGCATATTTTCTACTGCAATAAAATCGTTTAAGTAATACAGTCGAGCCCACTTATTAGAATATCAGTTAAAAGAATATTCCGCTTAATACAACATAATTTCAATGTACCAAACCATTTTAATGTACTATTTTGATCCCGGATAATGGAATATCCCGCTCATTAGAATGTTTTTTCTAGGCAAAATGTCTATTCCATTAACACTACACTGCATAGCGTTGCCAATTGGATACATGGTCTATTTTTCTTTATGACCATGCATAAGGCAACTCAAGTATAAAAAGCAAGTATTTGTTATCTTTAAAGCAAATATAACAATCTATCCTTAAAATTATTTTTTTTTAAATGTTTTTCAATGTTTTCTTATTACACTAAAAACATATATATGTTTTACAAAGAAAAAAAATCATGCAGTATAGGGTTAAGCGGACTCGACTGAAGAATTTTTTTTTCTCCGAAGAGGAGAAAATGATCGATCCGTAAAGTAATTTATACTGATAAGTATGTCGACTTCGAATAAATAAGCTGTCAAGATTTCCAGAAGCAAACAAGGACTTCTCACACCATTGGCGGCACTCGAAACAAAAGCGAAATTTCACACATTCCCATTTGTTTATTGCATTATTTGATTTCGGACCTGTGATTTGACAGGAATATGCAAGTTGCTCCACTTTTCAAACGTGCCTTCACTTCGATTCATTCCACGTCAAAAGAGCAAGAAACGAATTGAAACAGGACGCCATTTTCAGAGGAAATCTTATGCATATCAAATTTTACTTTCTTCTTGTCAAGTTGAGAATATTCGCCATCAGTTGGTGCTGTTTAAATTGATAACGGGGAAACAAATAAGAAATTGAACGTAAAGTTGGAAATTGAATTTATGCCATCGATGACAGTTTACAGTAATATTTATGCGAAAATCAACTCGGTTGCTTTCATTTTGAATGCAATTTGGGGAAGTTTTATTCAAGTTACCTTTAATTTTTGAACCTGTTCTGAAAACTGATTGATTGTATTAAACTTTTAGAGTATGGTTTTCCACGTTGATAAGCGAAGCAGATAGTGATAGTTACCACGGGTACCATTTTTAGATCCCATAGATAAAATTTCAGCACTTAAATAATCCTAAATATAGTTTTGAAAAAACTAAAAAATACGCTTTTAGAGTAAATCAAACTAAAAAGAAGTTTCAAAACTATTAAATATCAGCTTAGGTTACATGCACTTATAATGCATCAACATGCAATATAGTTAAGCCTTAAGTATTAATGATAGTGTTAAATGTATTACTTTTATATTGCAAAGAACGTGAGTTTTATCTTTTATTCAGAGTTACATGCAAATAACACTTATACTATATCAACATGTAATAAAATAGTTTACCTTTAGAGCTACTAATAGTGTTAAATATACTACAGTAAACTCTCCCTTATGCGCCGGCCCAAGGGACCAACAGAAAAAGGCGCATAAGTGAGAGAGACGTATAAGTGAACAAGCCTATATTTAAAGGATAAAACGCAACATAGGTTCTAATGAGAGAATGAATAAGAATGTTTCTATAGAAAAGGGACATATTACTACAGTTTGGCAATTACTGTAACGTAACTACAATGATAATGAGAAAGCAAAAATTGTAGCATACCTAAATACAAACTGTTCGCTTTAAAACGATTCATAATAGATAATTGTCCCTCTCCGAACTCTAGTTCATGCGGAAAAAATGCCTTCCGCGAGCAATAAAGGCGAAAGATTAAAGAGGAAATTAAAGAAAAGTGCTTATTTTTTAAAGAAAATAAATAAAATTTTCTACATTTTATTTAAAATTCGGCGTATAAGTGAAATATTTATCTTTAGAGCGACGCATAAACGAATGATACTATCATTATTTTACTATGGAATGTACTGGGACCATTAAAAATCGACGTATAAGTGAAAAAGGCGCATAAATGAGGCGGCGAATAAATGAGAGTTCACTGTACTTTTATGTTGGTGAAGAACGTGAATTTTATCTTTTATTCAAAGTTACCCACATGTCAAACAAATAAAAGCGTATTAAAAACCAGTCGACGGATTTTTATCTCTTTGTTAAACCTTTACTTTTCTGTTTACTGCTCATAATTAGTATTTGGGAAGACATTAACTAACTAAGAAAAACACACACACACACACACACACACACACTTTTTTAATTTGGGTGGGTGGGGGAGAAGCTTTTAAAATTAGTAGGATGTTTATGGTTATATCAGGAGGAAAACAGGGCACTTTTACGTTCTTTTCGAAAAATTACGAAGTTTCGAAATTGGTTTTTCAAATTTCCAAACCTTAAATTGGACCTATCACAAAATTAAAGAATACAGAAACATAATCCTGCAATATGACCAAACAATTTTATTTTGGTATAAAACAGTAAGTAACCGCCCCTAAGCAAGGGCTAAGGCAGAAACATGTAATACACCGCCAACTCGGCTATTTCGATCCATGGACAGCTGTTTCGAGCTTATTATGCTCTCATCAGCATGGAATACGAAAGTAGTCGAGTAGTAGTAACTCGAGTAGTCGCGTAGTAGACTACTTTCGTATTCCATGCTGATGAGAGCATAATAAGCTCGAAACAGCTGTCCATGGATCGAAATAGCCGAGTTGGCGGTGTATTGCAATTTTATTTTGTTCAAAAATTTTGATTGATTTTGTCTACAAAAAATATTACTTTAGTATATCACTCCAAAAAACCTTTGTACTCCATACTATTACTGCATATTACAGCCATATAGGATGACTTTACCCCATGGTTCATTTCAGTACCTTTTATGTGTGTTTATCTTAGATTAATAAATACTTGTACTCGTGAACTACTTTTCTCAACTTAACCATTTAGATTAATTTTACAGATAACTTTGCAAATTTTGTACCAGTAAAATAATTTAAAGCATCTGAGCAACAACTTAGAAAAGTAAAAGAGTTTATAAAATCCTTTAACTGCCTCTGAACTTTTGTATACGAAATCAACTGTAAAAATGAATTATGGTAGGAAAACTCTGAATATACGCTGAGAAAACATTTATAAAGAGTTCCGCATATGCGAGCTTTATATTATTCAAAGGTTAAAAGTTTCCATAAAAGCAATTTATTTTCCAGTTACTTCAAAGAAATGTTTTAAAAGCAATATATTATTTTAGCGGCTTTTCGGATAAAGTTTTAAAAGATTTTCTTGAAAGAATTTCGTGGAAGCAAAAGGCTGCTATATGACACCAGATAAATTAATTTCAAGACTTTCCGAACTACACAAATTCTGCAAAGCACAATTGATCCGTATTTTTTTACACGTAAGATGACATGGGAAAATATTTATTTTACATTAAGCTCTTTAATAGATCAAGATAATTTTCAGATGTGAAAAGGAACTTCTTTATGTTTGCCAGAAAAAAATTGATTTAAGTGTGTAAAAATTTTTAAAGACCTAAAGTATGTTGGCAAAATTTTGCGTAAATATTTACATGTGAAAGCACTTATATAAACTGCAAACAAATCTTCGGTACTATAATTGACTCACGCGTAATAGCACATGCGCTGTATTGAATTTGATTTGCTTTTAACGGACGGACTTAAAAATGTATTTTTAGGATTATAACTTTGTATTTTCAATAATAGCTTGCTTTCTACTAGATGTTTCAAAGTTTTGAATAGCTATTTAACCCATAAATGCCTGGCGTCCGTTTTTAAAGACGGTCTCCCAAATGAATATTTCAACCAAATAATAGTGTTCAATTAGTACCTTGGTATTGTTTCAATTCGTTATTAACAGATTGCAGCATATAACCATTGTAAAGTGTGTTCTGTAGCAGTTTTAATATGATCTTTATCAAAAATCACATCGTTCAAAATCTTAAGAAAAAAAATCTAAGTTTTCAAACTTATTCCCAGCTTCCCAGTTTATGTTAATTGCTGATTTTATTTCTTCTTATAAAATGTCTTTTTAAATATTATATCGTAGGCAGAAAAAAAAATCTATATACATAAAAGACTACTTTTGTATGCGTATGTCCGGGGTAAACTTCAAAACTACTGAACCGATTTTAACCATTTTTTCACCGTAGATAGCTGCAGTAACAGGGAGCAGGATAAGCTATAATTTATACATAAAAAGATTAGTTTAAAAAAGTTATTATGGAAAATAGTAAATTTCATGTAATTTCCCCATTAAATGATTAAATTTTCAACCCATTGTTGCAAAATTTTGGTTGCCTCGCAACAACAATATTAATAGTAATCATGATGAAAATTTTGAACCAAGGCTTCTCTGGAGTAAGTATGAAATTTATTGCTTTCTTAGGATTTCTATATTCATTCATGCCAATAATCGCTAACGGATTAAATAAAAAGAGAATTGATTTTAGCAATAGTTAAAGAATATAAAGTGTTTATAGTCAAAAAAATTTCTAAATTAGGTACATAATATGTTTTCACCAACTAAGTTTTCACCAATGGAGTCACAAGGATAGAAACTGTAATAATGGGACATATATTTAACGCGCAGTATTTGGAAATGCTGACTTCAGAGAGATTGATACTGTAAATAGTTATTTTAATATACCAAGCTTATAGCATTTCCTATTTACCTAAACATTATTTGTAGCTTGCATTTGTAGGGTGCGTAATACAGTTTTTTTTTAAATTATCCAGACAGAAAAAATAGCAATTTTTTACAGAAGTAGCCATTTATGTATATAGATGTGCACTATAATACTGAAAAACATATGAATGAGTTTCACAGAAACACATTACCCGACAGAAACCCGGGCAGGGCCGGGTACCCGGCTAGTTAGTATAAAAAGCATGTTCCCTTTGGGGTCCATCGTAACTTTTAAGGGACGATTTTTCTTTCCTTAATAAAAAATTTATTTTTTACATAATATTTTTCTGATTATTTTTCCTGTCCATTAAACACTGTTTGTAACCTGTATACAAAATGTCTTGGGGGGAAAAATGTCAGGCATTAATGGGATAACCTTATATGTCTTTAAGGAGTAATGTATCTCAGAAATATAGCAAGAAACCCTTTTAATTTTCATATTTTGATTTTATAATGTGCAGCTTTTAAAGTACACAACATAATATCTGCGCTGAAAAATTGAAAACAATAGTCATAGTTTCTGTTCAACTAAAGTATTCAAATTTTAAAAACTAATATATTGGGTTTTGAAACTAATAGACAGACGAGACCTAACTAAGAACACTCTCGATAAGGTTTCCTTTCGAACAAAAACAGAATGATGAAAATTCGTTTGTTCCTTTAGGCGCTCTGGTTTCACAGACATATACACAAAGATACATACATGCACAGGTACACATATACTTCAAACTTATATCCACCTTCCCTGTTGCGGCGGGAGTTAAAAAATAAATAGGTGTTTAAACCAAATCATAAGACTCTAATTTTATTCAAAACACTATCTGCATGTCCCGGCTCTGCCCGGTATACCTTGAGAATAAAATGTATGTCAAGTAGTGCGTGTCTATAAAAGTCCCGATTAGATTGAAGTCGACATTTTGCGCCTAAAGGAAACTGTCCTAACAGGTATTTTTTGCGTTCCTTCGAATGAGATCAAGATTGAGAAGATGCGATAAGTATTTCGCTAGATAAAGCCATTTTGAATTCCTTTATTCAAAATTCGAACGGATTTTCCCGCTCAAAAACCACACTGTGATCCTTCCCGGGTGCCCAAGTATCTCCCTGCCAAATTTCGTCGAGATCCGACCTAAACTGTGGATTTGTATAAGGTACATACACATATATATTCATTGTTTTATTTATGTGAATTACCGATACATTTTTCGAAATTACTGTTATGGCGTACGTTCTGTCAAAGAATTTTACTTGAACTGCATGCAACATCTAACCATACTTAAATGAGAAAAATCTGGAAATATAAAACCTTGCATTTACAGAAGCGACTCTCATTGTATAATAAACAAAACAACAAGTCATGACAAATCTCAAGATTAATGTCTCGATGTAGTTCAAGCTAAGACAAGGAAAAAGGAAACGCATTCTTCGATCGTTAAAACCTTCGAAAATCTCTAAAGGGACTTCAGACTTTATTATTCTGCTCTGTACCATTAAGATGGCTCCCGAGAGACTTAAAGATATAATGGTGGTGGCGTAAAGAAAGCAAGAAAATGCTCACGAGTAAAATCAAGCTAGGCGGGACATTTTGAAAGGGAGATGGTTTCAGTTAACTTCTTCTTCTCCGAAGTATTTAACACTTGTTTTTAACAACATTACAATTCGTTTTGTAAATAAATTTATTGTAATTGGATTCGTTTTTGATGCACAAAATGTTTTTTTTGCTTACTGAGGACACATTTTGTGTGCACAAATCACTATCCATGTGTGCATCAAAAATTTTGTGTGCATTTGCGATTAAATTTGTGTGCAATTTTAGTAGTTAGCAAAGAATAAAGTACAGTGAAACTTCGATAAGTCGATATTGCAGGGAACGAGAAAAAAAAATCGTGTTATCGAAAATTCTGTTCCGAAAACAAAACTATGAAATAAAATAAAATACTACCACTGCAACAATTAATTTATAATATGAGAAAATAAAAGTAATAGAATAATGCATAAGATTACTCAACATAATTAACGTTTCCTTTCATTTGTATATCTTGAGGAACAATTTTAGTATGTACGCTGTTTTCTTCTCTAGCCAAGAGTAATTAAAATGATTAAATTATAGTTTAAAAAACTAAACAATACGCTTTTAGAGTTAGTCAAACTTACACTTATAATACATCAAAATGAAACATGGTTTTAGCCTTCAGTGTTAATAATAGTATTAAATATATCAATATACATAAATGGCTACTTTTGAATGTATGTCCGGGGTAATCTTCAAAATTACTGGTTCGATTTTAACCATTTTTTCACCATAAATAGCTACATTAACAGGGATGAGGATAGGATATAATTTATTTCTAAAAAATTTAGTTTAAAAAAGTTATTATGGAAAACAGTAAATTTCATGTGATTTCCCCATTAAACGATTAATTTTTTAAACTATTGTTGCAAAAATTTGTTACCTTGCAACAACAATCTTAATAGTAATCACAATGAAAATTTTGAATCAAGGCTTCTCTGGAGTAAGTATGAAATTTATTGCTTTCTTAGGATTTTTATATTTATCTATGCCAATAATCGGTACCGGGTAAATAAAAAGAGAATCGATTTTGAAAACATTTAGAAAATAGAAAGCGATTTTTGGAAAATCACACGGACAAAATAAATAGCGCCTTTAAGTTTGATTTCACGTTCTCCTTCACACCCGCATATGTCAAGTAATCAACCGCAGAGTCACAAAAAATACCTTTGAGAAATATGATTCTACTGGGCTTAGTTGAAAGTCATATATTTATTTTCTTGGATTTGGCATGTTGCATTTAAACCAGTGAGACGCCCGGCACATCAGCTAGTTATTTTTATATTTGCAAGAACGTGAATTTTATCTTTTATTCAGAGTTACATACTAACGACTGAAATACTTAACAATACATCAGCATGTAATACAGTTTATCCTTCAGTATTAATAATAGTATTAAACATATTACTTTTACATTTGTAAAGAACGTGAATTTTGTCTTTTATTCAGAGTTATATGAATACTGACAAATAAACCCACATGTGAAACTAAGAAAAGCGTGTTAAAAAGAAAAACTTGTAAAATAATGGTTCAAAAAAAATTCACTAAGTCTAGGCACTTTTTGAAGCGTTGGCCCCGATTCTTTTTATATTTTTGTTCATATAATTTCGAATGAAAAACGACTTCGTCTTATCAAGATGCTCTAACTAGGAAAATTTGACGACGGTCATGAAACAAAATTCGGCTTATCGAATACTTCGACAACGAAGTTCGGCTTATCGAAAATAAATGACATGCATCCTCCCTTCAGTTAAAAGGGAATTAATATTCACTTCCGGCTGGTCGAAGTTCGACTTACCGAAGTTTCACTGTATTATCGAATTTTCTTGTTTTAACTCTTGATGTTTTGTTAAATACATTAAGTAGCGAAATCACATTATCGGTCTTGCGAAAAGCACTGGAATATAACAAACAGTTTATCAAAATACAATGGGACGTGAGGGGTGGACCTCATCATTTTATTTTCTTTAGAAGCAACAAAATTTTGAATAAATGCATGATTCCACCATTTAGTGTGGAACAAACTGGACTCATTTGCTTTCTTAATTTCTTACAGGTTAACTAATTAGGCCTAAAGATTAAAAATTGATGATCCAGTGGAAGTATTTGGGTCATTCCAGCGAAAATGGTACAAATCATGTCTGAAACTCTTTACTGAAGATTATCAATTTAAATAATTTCCACCAACTAATCATATTTTTTTGTTGAGTTTCCATTTATTTGTGTATAATAAAGTGTAAATAACTAGTACATGACTCATTTATGAAAGGATTTTAAATATTTTGATCACTTTGGTTAACAGAGTGGACATATAACAGAGTGGACATATAACAGAGTGGACAAATAAGCTTTTAAAAATATCTGTATAATCACAAAGAAAAGTTAGAATCACAGAACAAGCATAAAGTGGAATAAACAGCCTAAAACTGTAAGTCTGTCTGCAATTTCAAGAAAAAATCTATTTTTTTTTCATCGTGAAAAATCGGCTCTAACAAAGTAGACATCCAACAGTTCAAATTAACTATCATAAGAAAAGAATTAGGCTCACCCTGGTTGTTGACTACATAATGTAGCAAGCTAACCACGGCAGTTATACTACCTATATTTAAACTAGCTGTCGTGGCCGTCACGAAACTTTCTTCTATATCTATCTTATGAATTCCAGTTACAAAATAAAATACGTACTCGCCCGAATAATTGGAAACAGCTCCAATTTCCCAATTATCGTAATAACTCTGCAAATGCAGAATCAATGAGCGAAATTGAAATCATTGCAAAAGCCTTGTTTAGATTAATTGCAAACATTTTATTTGTTAGTAAAAAGAAATTGGCAACATTTAAAAATTTCAAATCATTGAAAGTTTTCAGCTGTTTTGATAATTAAATAGCGTGAAAGCGATTTCTTAATGAATTGATTTTTCGCATTGTTGACTAAGCGCAAAAATCACCCCACCCTCCCCCTGGGGCGATTGGCGCCAAAATTTAATCGATGCTTGCTTCCTTATTGGGTTAGTGTTATTCCAAATTTCATTCAAATCTCAGCAATATTTCTCGAGATACAGTAGGTGCAATGACAAAATAAGCACTTTTGATTGCTCCACTCCCCTTTGAGATATTGACACACAAATTGAATCAGCGATTGTACTCAATAGGGTCTACCTATGGACCAATTTTCGTTTGATTCCGCCTGTTACTTCCTGAGATATAGCAATCACCCACCCGCAGAACACGTGCGATTGCTCCACCCCCCTTGGAGGAATTCGCTAAACAAAGTCAGGTGCACCAGTTCACATGGTGGTACATATGTGAAAAAATTTTTGTTCGATTTCATGCAGTAGTTTTTGCTCTAGCGCGGCCACAAAAACTGGTCACACACATACAGACTCACACACACACAGACACACACACACACAGACACACAGACAGACATTTTCCAAAAATGGTCGAAATGGACTCAGCGCACCTCAAAACGTGCAAATCCGTCAAAATTCGACATTCGAAAATTTTCACGAAACCAATACTTTCTTCTATATAATAGATATAGAAGAAAGTAAAAATATATATATCAGTTTGAATGCAATTGTTTATTTTATTTCCAAAAGGCATATAACAGAGTGGACAATTCGAAACATAGAAAATCTAAAGACATGGATAAATAATAGTGTTTTTGGGGGAAATTTCTTTTCATTTGCGTAATAATCTGCAGAAATGGTGTCAGAAGCATCTTTTTTTGCAGTGCAGTGTCATTTATTTTGTTGTTACATTTCAGTTTAATTTTAAATCACATTCAAAATTGTAGTAATTTGAAGCTGGGATACGTCATTTTCTCCTTCTTCTGA